>JAQPPZ010006208.1:0-10730 GCA_028583015.1 Wollemia nobilis | reverse complement strand
ATCCACTAATGGTAATGTTTACTCCAATTATGATAGGTAGTCCTTTAAACATACCTGGGCCTTCACATCATATGCCTATAGATCTTATGTGTAATCTACCTCAATTTAGGCATGATGGAATGGAATCAGTTGAGGAACATATTGAGGCATATAAGAACACTTTAATTCATTTGCAATTTGTGCATGAGGATGTTGTCTGTAGTATGTTTCCATGTATATTAGATGAATTTGCTTATGATTGGTATATCAATTTACCTATAGTTCTATCACCTCTTGGGTTCAACTAGAAGTAACATTTCTCAAATAGTTTGGAAAATTGATTGACCCAAATAGGATATTAAATTAGTTTATCTCTATCTGTAAAGAACCTAATGAGTCTATGAGTCAATTTAATGATAGGCTCCATAGGTTGTATACCTATATGGGGATACATTACATTATTTTAGAAGAAGAAGCCACTCAAATGTACCTAGAAGCCTTAGACCCCTTTACTTCTACATTTCTAAGGAGAATTCTTAAAGATCCATCCTTGCCTAGAGTCTATAGTGAGGTAATAATAGTAGAACAATAGTGGATTTTGAAAGGTATTAATATGGATTTATTATATTTACTTAACCCTAAGACTCCAAATCAGATGCCATCCATGAGTCAAGTTGATGTACATAATTCTCCCATGATGAATTGTTCTTCAGGAGTTATGGATTTCAACCAATACCAATAATATAATCTAGAACCCTTGAACCAAATGATATCTAATATGAACAATCAATGAGATAAAGTTAAATTTCCAAATTTTACAACCATCTTAGATATCATCCAAGAGGAGGGGCAAGTTTCAAAGTCAATATCCACTAATGAGAATTGTGATAATCAAGTCAATCTAAATGTAGGAATTGATTCAATTTTAGAAACACTTGAACCATCAAAAGTGGTTGAAAGTGAATTTGAAAAGGAATCAATAGATGAATATGAATATTATGCAATAGAGTCTCATCCCATGAGTTTATATGATAATTATTATAATGGTTGATGAAGATATGAAGAATTATTCGGTTCTAGCACTCCTATTGATGAAATTTATTTTTCACTTGATATGCAGGATGTTGAAACCACCATTTCATATGAAGATTTGGCAATTCCTCTACAATCAAAAAATGGCATGCCACTTACGAAAATAGAGAAGGTTCCAAAATTTGATCATTTTGAATATGAGTATATGGAACACCTTAAATAGAAAATAAAAAATGGTAAGGGTATCTTATGATTCATTTATTACGAATGAGGAAAAGGTAAATGTTTTTCTTCCATTATTGACTACTAAAAACTTGGGTACAAATCCACATGATTATATTGAAGATTTAAATGAAGAAATACCATTGGTGGCTAACAAGGAATTTGAACCATTTTCTATTCATCCAAAATAAAATATTGCTTTGTTTGATCAACAAGAGTTATGGTTTGAAAAGGATGGACATATTTTTTATTGGGTGCCTAATTTTGGTGTTTTTGAAAAATATGTCATTGATGGAAGTATAGGGCTACATGATAATGATGAGGAATATCATGAGGAAAAATAAGAAATTATAAATCCTCTCCAAGTGTGGGTAAATGAAAATGTACAAAAGGTAGAACCTCACCTTTTATGTTCAACCATTCAAACTCTAGGTAAAATTTTACCTAATTGTTTGTTGGATTCAAATGCTATCAATGTTGAAATGCCATTTGTGGTGGATAAAGAATTTGAGTTAATTTATCCTCACACCACTAATAATATTGTTTTGTTGAATGAAATAAAAGTAGATAGGCTTGATTTATTGAATCATGTGCATAAACAAGTAACAATTGAATCTAGGATTCAAACCTATAATTATCCTCATTTAATATATATCCTAGATGCTTGTAAATTGTTGCATGAATATGATTGGCCTAAAGACATAGATGATGACTTGGTTTTAAAATTATCAAAAATAGCCTCCTATTTGAAAGAAATCTTATCTATTTGTGAAAATGAAAATTTAAGTAGGAATTATGAATCATGTTTGGAAATCTACACCTCTTTGAATAAGCAAAAAATAATGAAATATCATGTATTTTCTTGTAAATTTAAGGAATCAAAGCTTCAAAATAGAATTGCTAATATCATTGAATCAAATTGGTGGGATGAGATAGGCAAGATGAGAGTTGTTGCATTGTTTGGACTATCCTTATTTTTGTTGGATTTTTGTAAATCTTGGCATGCATATCATGATATATGTCCTTTAAAGCGTGTTAATCGTGTTTGAGATCTAGGGAAGTGCTAGTATAAATTTTTGCATCATCTTGTACATTATTGTATTTTATTGTATATAGCTTTGGTTTTGCTTTAGTTTGTTGTCCCTAATTTTTGGTTTGTGATGTAAATCCAATTGCAAGAGGTCAAAACAAAATACCTCCCATTACATAAAAACTACGGTAAATGAAATAATATGTAAAACCCTCAATTTACATAAAAAATGTAGTAAATGAAAATAATCAGTAAAGCCCTCCATTCACATAAAAACTACAATACATGGAAATAAACCAATAAATAATTTATTTTCTCATTCCTGGATTCACTTCCCATTTTACAATGCAATACCAAGGGAATATATATCCCCAAAGAAACCCTAAAAGAAAACCCTAAAACTTGAAGCCCTAAAAGAAACCCTAAAAGAAAACCCTAAAGCTTAAAACCCTAGAAATAAAAAAATTATTATTTTTGGCAAATTATTTTTTCATAAAAATTTGTCTTTTTAGTAATTACCATTTTCAACAAATTATATTTTACGTCAAATAATTCCATTTTGAGTAATAAAAAAATTACTTTAAAAATTATTTTTTAAAAAACCCTCTAAAGATAGGCTCATGCATCATTCTCCTTTGGTTGAAAAGAACTCTGCTCCTACGAGTTCCTCTGATCAAAATCATAATTGCTCTCCATAGAGTATCACACATCTGCAAGTACTCCTCAAAGTACCAATCTCCTTTTGAGGTTTTATATCTCAAACCTCCTGCAATCACTATAAAGTGCTAATTTATTCCTTCAAGGTTTTAAAATAGAAAACCTCCTACAAGCACTACACAAAGTGTCAATTCTTCCCTCTGAGGTTTTTAATGAAAAAACCTCCTGCAAGCACTACATAGAGTGCCAATTTATTTCTTTAAGATTTTACAAACCTTCTGCAAACACTACACAAAGTGTCAATTCCTCCTTCTGAGGTTTTATATAAAAAAACCTCCTACAAGAACTTACACAAAGTGCCAATTTCTTTCTCTAAGGTTTTACAAACCTTCTGTAAGCACTACATAAAGTGCCAATCTCTTTCTCTAAGGCTTTTACATAAAAAAACCTCCTGCAAGCACTTACACATAGTGTCAATTTTTGTCTCCAAGGTTTTACAAACCTTCTACAAGCACTGCATAGAGTGCCAATTTTTGTCTCTAAGGTTTTACAAACCTTCTACAAGCACTGCATAGAGTGCCAAAAAAAAAATTTTTGAGCCTCTTTGCTCTCCTCTCATTTTATTTTTTCTTCTCTTCTCTTTTCTCCTCCCAACAAGATCCAACTTGCTTTGATACCAAATGATGTAAATCCAGCTACAAGAGGTCAAAATAAAATACCTCCCATTACATAAAAACTATGGTAAATGAAAATAATATGTAAAACCCTCCATTTACATAAAAATTATAATAAATAAAAATAATCAGTAAAACCCTCCATTCACATAAAAACTATAGTACATGGAAATAAACCAGTAAATAATTTGTTTTCTCATTCCTGGATTCACTTCCCTTTTTACAATGCAATACAAAGGGTATATATATCTCCAAAGAATACCCTAAAACTTGAAGCCCTAAAAGAAACCCTAAAAGAAAACCCTAAATCTTAAAACCCTAGAAATAAAAATATTACTATTTTCAAAAAATTATTTTTTCATAAAAATTTGTCTTTTTAGTAATTACCATTTTCGGAAAATTATATGTTGCATCAAATAATTCCATTTTGAGTAATAAAAAAATTACTTTAAAACTTCTTTTAAAAAAAACCCCTAAATATAGGCTCCTGCATCCGTTTGGGAAGTTTTGTTTTTATATTTCTTGTCTGTTTACATTAGGTTAGGTGTTGGTTTATATTCTAGTTTTACTTTTCATATTTACGAGTGTTGCATTTTAGGTTCGTTCCTTTTATTTGTGGTAGTGTTTTGTGGTAGCTTTCAATTTATGGCCTCTTGACTATTTTTTGTGTTCCTTTATCATGAAGGGTGGAATGCCTATTTTGGAATCAAGTGGATCAATAAAAAGGAGATGAATTGTTTTAGTGATCATTCCTAGATTTTGGTATTAAGATAGTAAATTTTGGTAACAATGAATCATTTTTCTAAAGCTACACATGAACACATCATATAAAGGGACATGTCTTGAAATATTGAAGTATGAATTCATTTTGGTTTGCAAATTAAGGAAACAAAATATGTAGACTCTATCTTTAGACTTAAGTGGTCTCTAACCCAAGTGGTGTACAAGTTTGCATGACAATATGATGCTTAATTAAAAAAATGCAAAATATCAATTGGACACCTAGGTGATTCAGGAAATATCTACTGGGGATATAAACACCTGGATGGTAGTAGAGAAATGTCTAGAAGAGATCAAGTTCATATCCACTGGGGCTATATACGCCTTGCTAGTAGTGGAGCAATGTCAAGGCACATTTTAATGTGTAGTATTTCTATAGTTTAAATGCAAAATAGGTGATGGAATTCGAATGGTTTTCAAGAATGTAAAATGAAATCACTTCCACACACATTCATCCAAAATAAAGGTTCATGTGTTTTCATTTGAAGTTATCTACCTCCATCTTCTTTGGATGTTCCTAGATGATTTGTTTTTCTATCTTTGTTTGTTTATTTTTAGAACTAGATTTTTCATCAAAAATGTTGAGGAGCATTTCCCACCAAATTTGCCATTTGTTGTGGCCATTGCATAACTTACCCCAAATTTGGGGACCCACCTTTAATTTTGTGCTTTCTGGGGAATTTTGGTTGTCTTTCGAGTAAGGATTTTCATAGGGCTTTCACATTGAGGTTGTGGTGTAGATTGTTTTGGTTAGGTAGTGTTTTCTTTTACCTTTTAGGTGTCTAGAGTTTGATTGGATTTAATTAGCTTTTGGTTTCTTTTTCAAATATATAATATTCAGTTAGAATAATGACAATGGTTGTCAATTTCAAATTTGAAAGTGATTAAGTCAAATTAAAAAATAAATAAATAAATAAATAAATAAAAAAAAAAAATAAATAAATAAATAATTCACTAAAAATAAAGGAAATCATGTATGATGTCTCATTTTAATGTTTTTTTTCTAATGATTTTTATTTTAATGATTTTCATTCTAATGATTTTTTTATTTTAATGATTTTATTAAAATGATTTTCTTGTAAGCAAATTTATTTTGGTTTGAAAGTATTATATTTAAATGTTTAATTTAGTACTTGTATTAATGGTATATGGTGAAGCTTAATGGGTGTATAATGTTTGTTTACATGTAACATATACCAACGCATGTAGGATTATAACTATGATGCCCATTGCAAGCAATGAAGACTTGGCCATGATGTGGGCCACTAGGACAACATGGCGGGGAAGGCTCCAAACACGATAGGTTTATACATACTTGGTAGATGCAATATAAACTAGGAAATAAATGAAGACTAGTAGAGGTGATGTGGAAATAAACAATGGATAGAACCACACTTACACTAACAAAGACCCTCACCAGATGATTTACATGGAATGTATTGTAGACAAGGTGGGGCAATGGCATAGAATGCAGCATAGAATAATGTTCAAGCATAAATTATTTTAGATAAGGTTGACACATTTGAATGATCAAGTAACTTGTGCATGAACTATCATGTTTTGAAGAATCTCCTTCAGAGTTTGGAAGGGATAAATGATAGTCACTCGTAATAGATAGGAACAACATACGTGCAGTGCACTTTAGATATTCAATAGGAAGTCATTGGTAGAAATAGAAGCATTTTAGGCCTATGCAAGGCTTTGAAGGTGATATATAAGTGGCGGCATTGGTGGTTTATGCAGTAGATATTGATAGTAGTGAGTGGATTAGGGTACAATATTTACAAGAAAGGAGTTTCATCGAAAATATTATTTTTGGTCTAAGTTGCACTATCAAATGATGAGAAAATTATAGTGGATATGTTGTTGCATAGGGGATCTAGGATGAAAGGGTTCAATAAAAACATATCCATTGCAATTACTAAAGGGATACAACAAGCACGTATATGAGTGGAATGCGAGATACGATAGGTCTATAGGTGAGAAAGGTAGGAGTAAGTTCTAATTATGATATAAATTTCAAACATCGTGATGTCCGCCTATGTGGTGTTCCTCAATAAAAAGTGTATCCATGGTTAAGATATCCACTATAGCCAATATTATCCAACGTAGATGCATCCAATGCGCCATACTCATGCATATTGTGTAACATTGAACCCCACTACCTTTTTGGCATCAAATATAGATGGAGATGAAATAAGGCCTTCATCCCAACATATGATGCACAACTATGTTGACACATGGCTAATAACCATAAACTTAGAGGAGAAAATTAGCCACAATATTACCATTATAGTCAAATAACATTAATGGTGTAGTGACTATCGAAGACTCAATGGATACATGGATAGCTACGTAGCCTCAAGTGATAGACCATTGGATAGGTTGGTATATCATGCGTAGATATTTTGGTAGAGCACAAATAAATCTAGTGAGGTCCGTAGTGGGTTTTTATAGCATTGCAACTCTCAAGTAGACTGGGGAAGACCATGAAGTAGTGGATGTATGATGACACAACCTTTTAAATCGATCCACCAGGCTTGTGTAACATAGAGTAAGTAAAAGGTGATGGTTGTACTCCTTCCATGCGGCTTGACACCAACCCATAATTCATAATAGACGAAAATGACTCTCTAAATTATAACATCCGTATTACAAACTTCATGAAACATTTTTTTTTGTTTTCTTGCACATGGCTAATATGGATATGGTACATACACGGATGCCTCATATGAAATGGTGTGACTTTAAAAGTGATTTTATTAAATGTTATAGGGAGATATAATAAAGGGATATCATAAAGGCTAGGTGGGCATATGATTAAAGATATGGTCATGGTCTCCACGTATCATAATTCAAGCCAAATAAAATGAGAATGAAGCATCACAAAGAGGGGGCATTATAAAATGAAGTGAAAGGGGTTGTTTTTGGGATTTTAAAGGAAAGATCAAAAATAGAAAATGAGACGGGATACTTGGAGGCAGAGTTGTAGGTGTAAAAGTAAGGCTTTGGAATTGGATCTATTTGTATTTTCTCCTTCCATGTCACTAGACTGGATTTTTCACCATTGGATGCCAATTTAGGGTATGGTATTTTACATTTGTATTGATTTGTTATTGAAAATATTATCTTGTCAATATATGATAATTTTAGAAAGTTTTACGCATATTAATGGTTAACTTGTCTGTGATTTTTAATGTGTTGTACATTTTTATTAGAATATTGCACCTCATTGAAGGATAGATTGTGTGAAGACAGATCACTTTAATGCAGGTTTTATATAGAATACTAATGATTGCAGGGTCTATGAGGAATTTTTGAGTTGCAACATTTTTTATTTTATTTTATTTTATTTTTCTAACCCTATATTTTTTCAAAAATTTTAACTTCTACAAATAATATATAAAAAAAAAAAAAAATAAAAAGAGTTACATGGATCTCAAGAATAAGCTTTAATGTTTCATTTAAAGCAAGTTTTATTTTATTTTAAAGCAAATTCAAAATTCCAAAATTATTTAAAGTCTACATTTTAAAAAATGAATTTTTTGATTTCAAGTTTGACATGATTTCACATTTTAAGCTTTGTAATTTGTTTTTTCAAGCAATAAATTAATTTCCCTTTATGAAAATTACAATTTCATTAAAGGGGGATAATTTATATGGCATTTTTAAGGCCACTATGTTTAAAGCTATAGATTAACTTCCCTTTATGAAAATTACAATTTCATTAAAGGGGGTTAATTTATAAGGTATTTCAAAGGCTACTACATTTTAAAGTTAGTCATTTAATTTTATTTTCTTACATGCTCAAGGCAAGGTAAAATGAACCCACTCATCATTTCATGTTCACATTCTAGAGATAGATTTTAATATTTTCTTTCATGCTCAAAGTAAGGTTCAACAAAAGGATAAAATTTGTTAAAATCTACTTAATAAAGAAAGATAAAATCTACCTAAAACACTCCAAGATAAAATGAATTTCATTTTGTTCATCGTGGTCATATGAGGGCCAATCACATTTTTTTTTTTAAGTTTCATGAACAATCAATAGCATAGCATAATAAAATAATACCAATATAGGTCCCTTGTTAACAGTTGCTTGCATGCAAATCATTAAGGTATTCTAGTACTTATTTGACACATTTTCATAAATATACAAGCACAAATAAGTAAAAGTAACCTTGGAGAAATGTTTATTTCTTTGCAAGAGAGGGTTTTCTAATCAAAATCCTAACTGTGAGTGTGGTTTTGCAATTGGGCAAAATTACCAGTCAACACTTGGAAATACAAACAATGCAACTTTCTTATTTTCTTATGAATAATACAAAAGTTTTTTAATAAAATATATATTGGAGAATATTACAATATTTGGTAGTATATGAAAGTACCTTATGGTACCATTGTACTATTGTAAATATTATATTAAAATGTGAGTTATTAGATTAGTGTTTAAGATTTATATTTCCCCCAATGTGTCAATGTGTAGGATGAGTTCAAGTATCATGTATAAAAGTGTGAAAGTGTGTAGAGTGTGAAAGAGTGTATAAGTGTGTAATATGTGATAGTGTGCAATGTGTCATATAATTCAAGAGTCAAGTGTATATATTTCAAGTATACAAGTTAAGAGACACATAATATGTGTCAAGATGTAAAGTGAATGGACATAAGAGGTTTGTTATATGTGAGGAATAGGAAAGGATGTATCTCTCAAATATGTGAGGAGAGCAATGGTAGAATTATTGAAAGGTCACTTGTAAGGTTATATTATGAAGAGAAAGCTCCATGTATTGTAATATCAAGAAAGATTGTAATGAAGTTTGATTACAAGCCTATATATTTGATCAATATTATTGTGAGTTTCTATATTGAAATATTGTTATTTCATGAATGTTATATTGATTTATATTGATCATATATTTGTATGCTTTAATATTGAGATTAATATTTGATCATAGATATTGGGGCCTATGATTAATCTGTCTAAAGAGCCATCAGTGGTATCAATTTCATACCACCATATTGATTATAAGCTAGTAATAGAAGTTCTGGTGTGAAATTAAATTTTAATATTTGAAGGATTTGTTGGCTGATGATCCAAATTCTTATTGGAGGCTCATTTTATAAGGGGAAATTTAAAGTTAAGAAATTTGAGGTAGTGGTTCACATGGAATGCATTTAAGGAGAGTTGGATTAAGTTTATCATTGTCAAATAATGGGTTAGTATTCTAACAAAAATTACTTTGCAATATTAGATGTTGAATAATATGGATGGTTCCTATGAGAGGCTTGAAGAAGCCATAGATTTTGTTGGATAATTGATAAGTGAAGGGCTAGTGGCCTAAGAAGCATGAAGTTCTTGATGTCAAATAAAGTGGGTGATGCCTATGATATTAGAAGCTTGAAGAAGCATGAAGCCAAGTTGGAAAGCATGAATTTGAGTTGGAAGAAGCATGAATCCAAGTTGAAAGGTATGAAGGTGAAGAAGCTGAATCAGTAGATATTGTGAGAATGAGTATTTGTGGAAGCCACCAAAGAGCAAAAACATCATATTAAATTTTATAGTCCAAACTTGAATATGATTAAAATTATTTGAGAAGTAAGGCAAATTGGAAAAAAATTCAACATAGAGTGCAACCACAGTGAGAGTTTGTGAATCTCAAGTGACAACTTGTAACTAAAGTCTTCATGAAAGCATAACAAGCTAGTAGTTGGAAGGTGAATACAAATCATATAAGAAGTCCAAGAAACTTGGGTTGATTTAGCAATAAATTCATTTGATATACTAAGCATGGAAGTCCATGAAGAAAGGTAAATGAGTGCCAAAGAAAAATAGAGGAATATCGAGTGTCAAATTGAAGGAAAATATAGGTTTTGTGCATGGTAACATTTGGAGTGCCTAACATTATCTATCACATCTCGCTTCTAATATGTCAATCTATGCAAAGGAAGAATCTTAGGAAGAATAAGGTATGCATTACCTAATTTGAAATTATTTATTTTTTAGGCACCACATAATTCAAAGTGATAAGGTTTGATAATAAGATTTGAAATTTGATATTTTGAAAGGTAGAACCTTGGAGTTAAATGAATGAATAAGATTTATAAGGAGTCAAAGTAATTTGAAATTTGAATTAAATTAAAATTGAAGGGTGAAATTAATATTGAAAGGAGAACTAGAGTGATAAGGAGAAAAATATATTGAATGCTTGATTTAAAGTTTTGAAATTTATAATTTTAAAATTTGAAATTGAATTTTGGGAATTATATGAAAAATTTGAATTTGAATTTGAATTTGAAGAATTGAAGATTATTGAAATTTGAAAAGTTAATTGATTGATCGATTTGCAAAAATTGTG
>JAQPPZ010006207.1:0-11414 GCA_028583015.1 Wollemia nobilis | reverse complement strand
TGTTGGTCACGAATCTGCCACAGGAAAGGATTTTTACATGTGCACCCTAGACCCGGCCAACATTGAAAGGCTGGAAGCAAGAAATGGCTCCCAGACCAATCTCCAGAGTGGGCTGGTTCCCTTACTATTCTAAATTTTGTTTGAAGATAAGGGTTGCTGGAAAGAAATTTAAAAATTGCGGAAAGAAATGGGAAATATGGCCGTAGCCGAAGTTATAAGATCGGGAGAACAACAGCAGAAAACTTGAAGCACAACAACAGCAAGTAACAGAAAGTATTGACTTAATTCTCACACAACATATGCAGAAAATCCCTCCAAAACTACATTCCAGGAATCATACCCTTACAGCAATATTTAAATCCAATATGCAGAATTCAAATGCAACAGCCATTAAGGAATATGAATGCTATTAGAAATGCAAAAAGAACAGAAAGGAAAATCACCCATACAGACGCTTGAAAAATTAGAAGCCAACTCTTTTATTCCTGCAAATGAACTTCCAGTTTCTAGCAGAAAACTCCCAACCCTTTCAAATGAGGTTTACATTGGTTTTTATAGAGGGCCGTCCTCTTTGCAGCATTTAATATTTGCCACCGACCTTCTTGAGATCTACAATTATGCCATGGAAACTAGGAACATGATCCCCTTAATCGCAGCCTTGAAGAACCACAAAATTGAATGCAATTTAGACGTCAGCGGTCACCTTCATTAAATTTGTTTGACATGTGCATAAAACCGTGAAAACAATCCACGAACAGCAGCCTCGAACAAATAAAATCTTCAATTTTGGTGGCCTGGGCGCTTCTTCAACCTTGACCGCATTGGAAATCCGCAAAACATTAAATTCGGGCAAGCATTTAATCCTTGGAAATCGAAAAAACCTTATCGGGCCGTTCACACTGCGTTTTGGCGGGAAACTGTCGCAGGTCGCGAAAACGCGACGGGTCGCGAAATCGTGACATCTTTTAACGTCGTACACTTTGGCTGCTTGAACCCGCGAAAATCCTCCCTGTCGCGATATCGCTGCATAGTCGGCTTCATCTTTTCCATCGCTAGCTTGTTCCGCGAAAATGGAACATGTAGCGATTTCGCTACACATTTTGTCTTTCGGCTCTTTTCTCCGCTCTACCCGCGAAAATGAAACATGTAGCGATATCGCTACGTCTTTCCAGCACTTGGTACGGTCTTGCTGATAGGCCGCAAAAATGCGACACTTTTGCCTTTGAATGTCTTCGACCTTCTCCTGTCGCGATTTCGCTACACATTCGAGCACTTGGTCATTTTTCAACAATGCGGCATGAAATCGCTACCATCTCCATGTCTTCTGCTCAATTTTCATTCCCTGTCGCGATTTCGCGACGTCTTCATCTCACTCAGCCTTATCGTCAAAAGTGTAGCGATTTCGCTACAACTTTCATGTCTTTTGCTTTCGGACCACAACGACCGCGATTTTGGAACAGGTAGCGATATCGCTACGTCTTTTTCTCTCCGTACCAATTGCCACTTTTCGTCATGAAAATGCGACATTTTTTTTTTTTTTGCTTGCGACAACCCTTTCTAAAAGTGCAGCGAATCGCTACGCTTTTTAACTTATACCCCTTTTCAACAAATGCCACGCGATTTGGAATGTGCAGCGCATCGCTGCACTTTCGAGCTCAGACTCCTCTTTCAACCAACACCCGCGATTTTGAAACATGCAGCGCATCGCTGCACTTTTTTCCTTAGACTCTTCTTTCAAACCAATGCCCATGATTTTGAAACGTGCAGCGCATCGCTGCACTTTTTGAGCACTTAGACTTTGAAGCCACCCGCGTCGCAATTTTGGAACGTGCAGCGAATCGCTGCACTTTGTTCTTTAATCGGAAATGGTCTTTTTTTTGTTGGCCCTTTTGTCGCGATTTCGCTACGGGGTTTGAGTTTGAGTCTTCGGCTGAGTTTTTTGTCGCGATTTCGCGACATTTTGTCGCTCTCCCTCCTTTGCTCGTCTCAAGTCATGAAAATAGAACACGTCGCGATATCGCGACGGTTCTTCCCAACCTGCATGCGTTGACCGCGTTGACCACGATTTCGCGACACGTCGCGAAATCGCGACGGTTTCTGGACTTAGTCTTTTTTGCTCCTTTTTCATCAAAACCGCATCAAAGCCAGTATAGAAGTTAGATTTACAACAACTTAAGCATTAATACTTCAACAAATGAGAATCAATGTGGCAAAAATGCCAACATTCTTGGCGGCTCGCGGGGTATACAGTTCGCTGTATGCAAGAATCCAGGCCTGAATCCATTGGGCACAGAGTCATATTAGAACAGAAAGCTGGCTGCTGTGATACATCTCAGTGGATTGCTGCAATAACTTCTGCTGAAAAGCTGAAACCGAAAGAACCTGCATATAACCGATTATGGAATGAAAGAAATGGAATGAGATAATGGAGTGAGCTCTTGCGATTGCGCAAGCGGTGAATGCAAATGGAATGATGATAACAATGGAATGATATAGTGACAAAGCGATGTGGAATGAAAGTGAATGAACTTATGGAATGGAAATGGAAATAGGAAGGCTGTGGAATGGCAATGAACTAGACTGTAAGCAAATGCGTAAAATGATAGAACTTAGAGGAAAGGGATAAGAAGGAACGGGAAAAATAGGAAAGGGAAAAGAAACAACAGCCGTGGCTTGCTTTTTTTTTTTTTTATTGCAGAAGAAAAAGGAAGGAGGAAGAAGATGAAGAAAGGAAAGAGAGAAAAAGGGAAGGGAAAAGAAGAATTTCCTGGAAAGCCACCAACTGCTGGGAAAGGAGAAAAGCACAAAAAAACAAAAGGCACCTACGGCTCGCAAGCAACAAGAACCAAGGTGACAAAATAAAAAGTAAAACATGTATATTTATGTTTCCTTTTCTATTTTATATATATATTTTTTTACTTTTCTACTATATACAAACTCATACTGGACTCATCAATTCATGAAGTGTAGGCTTTCAGATGAAAGCCATTTACTGAAATTGGAAGTGGGCTGCCCTCCAAGTCTTCGAGGTAGAACGAATTTGCTGCACCTGTGCTGGTAATGCGGAAGGGACCCTCCCATAAAGCATCAAACTTCTTGTGATTCCCAGGCTTAGCTTTATTTTCGTTCCATTTCAACACCAAATCTCCCGTTTTGAGTGGACGATCTGTAGAATGTTTATGAAACCACTTTGACATACCCTGTGTGTGTTTGACAAACTCTTCATATGCCTCAGAATGTTGTTCTTCTAACTGCAATAACTGAGCTATCCGCATATCCAAGGAACTTATGTCTGTTTCATTGTCCTGAAAAGCCTGCAACTGCTGCAATACTGGCAACTCAAGATGAACAGGCAACCTTGCTTCTTTCCCATAAACTAGGGCATAGGGTGAGGTCTTGATAGACTTCTTAACTGAAATCCTATCTGCCCATAAAGCTTGATTCAGTAAAAGGTGCCATGATCTCTTGTTTTCTCCCAAAGACCTCTTTAAAATCCGGAGCAAATTTTTATTTGTTGACTCCGCCAAGCCATTTCCCTGTGGATAATAATTGGAAGATGTTTTTAGGAAAATGCCATACTTGTTTGCAAACTCAGCTAGTTCAGCTCCAATAAATGGGGTCCCATTATCTGTAATAATGGCATCAAGAATGCCAAAGCGTGTAATCAGGCCTTCAATAAAAGAAATCACCACAGTCTGATTGGCAACCTTTGTTGGAATAGCTTCAGACCACCTCGTGAAATAGTCTGTAGCTGTTAAAATATACCTATGTCCAGCTGAGGAATTGGGATCAATAATCCCAATAAAATCCAACCCCCATTGCTGAAAGGGTGCTTCAACCTGAATCGGATGCAAAGGCAGTGCTGCATTCCTAACTCTTCCTGTGTATCTCTGACATTTGTCACAGGCTTGTGCAATCTTGAAAGCGTCTGAGAACAGGGTCGGCCAATAGTAACCAGCTCGAGTTATCTTTAAGGCCATCGGTCTTCCTGCAAAATGTCCTCCTGATAGACCAGAATGAAACTCCTCCAGGAGCCTAGCCTTTTCTGATTCTTTGACACATCTTAGAAGAACACCATCAATATTCTTAAAAAACAATCCTTCTGGTAACAAAACATACCGAAGAGCTTGCAGACGAAATCTTCTCCGCTGTGAGGCATTCAACTGTGAAGGACATCTACCAGTTGTGAAGTAATCAATGAGGTCTTCTGTCCAATCCTTTTCCTGAATTAAGAAATTCATCAAATTGTCATCACTAGCAAGATTTTCTGCTTGATATTCACCTATACCAGATGCTGCCATCTTTGCCAAATGCTGGCATAAAGCCTTACCACGCACTAGCTTAGTCGGATGAATTTCAACATCAAATTCTTGGATCTTGGTGACCCAACCAGCACGTTTATCACCCATCTCTCCTTGAAGAATGAAATTTCTTACATCAGGATGAATCACATAAACAACTGTTCTGCTCTGAGATATAAAATGCTTGAATTTCTTAAGGGATTTCATAACAGCATACACCTATTTTTCAATGAAGTTATACTTTGCCTCATGAGGTAGAATGACCTGACTAAGGAAAGCAATGGGCCTTTCATTCCCATCGTCTCCTTTCTGTGTAAGAACCGCAGCATAACTTTCATCTTCCCCAACTGCATACAAAATGAAATCCTTTGAGTAATCAGGATTAATCAGAACAGGGGCCTGCGCTATTCTTTCCTTGATTTCTTGGAATGCTTCTTTCCTTCGAGCGGTCCATTGAAAATCTGCATCCTTTTTCAACAATTCAGTCATAGGTTTTACAACCTGGGCAAAATCAGAAATGAACTTCCTGATGAAATTGATCTGTCCAAAGAAAGACTGCAGTTCCTTTTTGTTTGCAGGGAGTGACAACTTTTTCAATGCTTCAACTCGGGCTGGATCTATTGCTAACCCATCCTCTGAAATCACATGCCCCAGAAGCTTACCTTCTTTTACTGCAAACACTGACTTCTTTGGATTAATGGAAATCCCAAATTCCCTGCACTTTTCAAAAATCTGCCTCAGGTGAGAACAGTGATCTTCCCGTCTATGTGAAAATACTGTCATGTCATCAAGATATATCACAATAATCTTGTTCAAAAATTCCTTGAATGCAATGTCCATGGCTCTTTGGAAGGTAGCTCCAGCATTTGATAGTCCAAAAGGCATTCACTGATAAGCAAAAGTGCCCCACTTTGTTGTGAATGTTGTCTTATACTGATCCTCATCTCTAACCCAAATCCGGTTATATCCAGAGAATCCATCCAACAGTGAAAAACGCTGAGCTCCAGCCACAACATGCAGTATTTGATCTATACGTGGCAAAGGATAATGATCTTTCAATGATGCACGGTTCAAATTTTGGAAATCTACACACAATCGTATGTCTCCATTCTTCTTTCGAACCGGGACCAGATTGGCAACCCAAGTTGAGTGCTTAACTGGATATATAATTTTAGCTTGCAACATTTTTACAAGCTCAGCCCTCATCAACATCTCAATCTTTGGATTTACTGGTCACTGTTTTTGCCGAAAAGGTCTGACTCCTTCCTCCAATTCAATTGTATGCTGCACAATCTGTTTATTGTATCCCTTCAAGTCTTCATAACTCCAAGCTACAATATCAAAAAACTCCTCACACAGTTGCCTGATCTCTTGCAGTTCCTCTGGCGTAGAGTCAGTTCCAACCTTAATAGCTTTATTAGGCTCTAACTCTAACTCCATGTACTCCTTTTTGTCAATCTCGATCCGATGTTTTTTGGACCGATCATGCTGATCAAACAAGCTTTCCAGAGTTATAAGACCCTTCGGAATATGATTATTCCGTAATTGAATGAGACCTTCAGCTTCTTCATGCTCCAAAGTTCTCCCTTCGACAGTAGGCGCTTCATGAATCAAGAAATTGACAATCTGCTCATCATCTTCAAAGACTTGCCAAAAAGTTTCTTTGTCTGGCACACTTGGCCTGTACACCATCCTTACGGTCTTCGGTTTCTTCATTACTTGTTCAACAGGGGAAAAATTGGCTCCAAGAGATGCTAAAAGGTCTGCATGTTTATTCATCTCTCGGGAAACAGCTTGAATATTTAGAGCTGTGAAAAACTCAAAGAGGTCCCACACTTGGTTGCGATATGCTTTAAGGTAATGCTGCTTAGCAATGCACCTATTTGTAATCTGGTTTACAATAAGCTCAGAATCACCAAAAATCTTGAGCTGTTCAATTCCTAACTTCCTTGCTTTCTTTAAACCCAAACATAATGCTTCATATTCAGCAGCATTGTTAGTACAATTCCATGTAAGACGGTATGAATATGTTCTTTGCACACCAGAAGGAGAAATCAAAACAATACCTGCTCCTGCACCGTTCTTGCATCTAGCCCCATCGAAATATAGCTGCCATAGTTGGTCTGTAACAACATTCTGATCAGCTTGGTTAGGAAATTCCTGCTTTGTGTCACTCTCAGGTTTTTGGATGGCATAACAGCCGATTTCAGTCTCCAACATGGCATTAAAATTAAGCATAGAAAACTGATCATCCAACTGAAGATTATCTAAAACTTCACTCATCAAAACAGAATCCTCGGACTCTTCAGTAAGCATGTGAACAGACTGCATGTCTTTTTCTGCTTCTTCCAACTTCTCGATGTGAAAAGAGGAAGGTTTTTCATTCTGAATCCTGAGACGTCTACCCTTGAAAGGAATTTCTAAGTGGGAATAATCTAGTGCCAGATAACCCCCCAACTTTGCAGTAAACTCCCTGGATAAACACATACTAAAGTAGGGTTCTAGATCTACCACAACAATTTCTTGGATAACAGTAATTTGGGGCATAGTATGCAGAACAATAGGGACATCCTTGATTACACCCACTATTTTTACAGGAGTACCATCTAATTGCAGAACTCCAGGACTACTCCGTGTATATTCCATTCCCATTGCTTCACAAACTCCCTTGGGCATGACAGTTGTAGCAGCTCCAGAGTCGATCATGCAATTATGCACAATCCAACCCTCTATTTGCAATGATAAATAAAATGGGGGTGGTCTATTTTTCCCAGTAGCAGAGGTGGTTAAGGTTTGAGCATACACTATCTGGGTAGAACCTTTTTCATTATCCTTTATAGATTTTAATGATTCCTGCAATAAATCTACTTGACCAGGCAACTGCAAAGCATCGTAGAGACTTACCTTAGCTGGGGTCTTTTTCAGTTCTTCAACTATGTTGTATGCAACTACAGCAGAGTCCTTCTTTTCAGCAAGTTGTTCATATCTGGTTCGATACTGTTGTGTGGCTTCCACTCTTAGCCTCTTTGTCAATGAGGGATACTTCAACTTTTCACGAGCTTGCTCCTCTGCTTCTGATCTTGCTGATGCAGCTGCAGCCTTTTCTTGAACTCTGTGGGAAGCAGGATCTTTTGGTAAAACAGGCACATCAGACTTTGGAACTGGCACAGGAGCTTTCACTGGCTTCTTCACATCAGCCGGCACTTTTAACGGCTCTAAGTCAGCAGGATCAACTATCACAGGCTTCTTTCCAGTCCTTGTTAGAACTGAAACTTGTTCTTCCACTGGAGTCATTAAACTATGACCAGCTTCAGAAATCATATTAACTTGTCCACCCGAAGAACTAGCAGCCAATGTCTGCACATAATTCAGATGGACCATACAAGTATCCTCTCCATGAGGGTCATTGCAAGTCGAGCACCAATACATTCTGTCTGCAAGGGCTGGATCTTCATTTACCAAAGCAGTTAAGCTTTTTTTAGGTGCTTTGCTCGTTGAGGCAGCTTGGTCTCTAGTAATTGGAGGAGGTTGAAATCTCCTTGGCTGGAAATCTCTCTCAGCTTGCTTCCTCTCAATGAGTGTGATCTTGTTACCCATTGCCCTAATTGCCGAATTGGCAGACTTTACCTCTTGCAATAATGTTGTATAAGGATCAGGGTTCACAGGTGCAGGAGGTGCTGGCAATGGCAAAGGAGCTGGTGGTGCTGGCAAAGCTGGAAATGAAGTGGAAATGGGAGATGGCTGAGTGCTGGGTGCAGGAAGCGGCAAAGGAGCTAAAGTAGGCAACTGAGGAGCTGGGATAGGTGCAATTTGAGGTGCTTTGGAGCTCCATGATGGGGTGGGATACATAGATGGCATGAGCTGTGGTAGTGAGCCAGAATATAAATACTGAGGCAAATCTGGTATAATAGGCATAGTTACCTTTGGAGGAAGTCTCCCTATAGCAATCAGATCAGCTTCTGCTTTTATGGCTTGTTCAAACAACTCTGGAAATGTTGTCACATTGGACTGCCGAACAGCCCAGCCGATATCTGTGTTGAACGCTCTGAGGTAGTAAAGTGCAGCCAATTCATCAGCAGGCCGAAGACCATCAGGAATTCTGTGCCAGGTTTTGGTAAATCGGACGTTGAAATCAGCTATCTCTTCCTGCGGGTGCCTCTGGATTACAGTAAACTGATTCAACAATGAAAAGGGGTCAGCCTGTTCATGAAAATTTTTAACTAGCAGATCTCCTAGCTGATCCCATGATGTTATGGTGCCTGGTGGCAACGTTCGGTACCAAAACAACAATTTACCTCTCAAGGAGCATACCAACAACTTCACCATTACATCCTCATCAGTAATATCATGGATGGCCGCTAGAGAAGCTACATCATTTATGTGTTCATATGCAGTCTTACCCGTACCATCATAAGTTGGCAAAGCCTTCAACGCGGCCTGAGGGACTGGATTCTGAGCCTGCAAATTCAAGGCTCCAGAGCTGTTCCATGCCAAGAACTTCCTGGGTGGAGGATATTGTGCCATTTGAACTAGTGGATATGATTGGGAGGATGAAACACTAGTAACAATACCAGAGGTTTGTGTAGCAGATGATGGAAGGGATGGGGAAACCAACCTAGAATGCTCACCACTTCTTGAGCTGTCAAGTTCAAAAAACTCGACAAGATCGCCAAATTTCTTAGACTGTGATCTCGTGATCATGAAGTACAACTTTCACTGCATCCACGTTCAGAGATTTTTGAGTACAACAGAGTCACCAAATGCTCTAATTTTACAGTATGAAGGCGAACATTAAACCTTCAACACTATGGGATCTTTTAGAAACAGAAGAAATCTGTCCCACCGGGCGTGCCAAAAACTGTTGGTCACGAATCTGCCACAGGAAAGGATTTTTACATGTGCACCCTAGACCCGGCCAACATTGAAAGGTTGGAAGCAAGAAATGGCTCCCAGACCAATCTCCAGAGTGGGCTGGTTCCCTTACTATTCTAAATTTTGTTTGAAGATAAGGGTTGCTGGAAAGAAATTAAAAATTTGCAGAAAGAAATGGGAAATATGGCCGTAGCCGAAGTTATAAGATCGGGAGAACAACAGCAGAAAACTTGAAGCACAACAACAGCAAGTAACAGAAAGTATTGACTTAATTCTCACACAACGTATGCAGAAAATCCCTCCAAGACTACATTCCAGGAATCATACCCTTACAGCAGTATTTAAATCCAATATGCAGAATTCAAATGCAACAGCCATTAAGGAATATGAATGCTATTAGAAATGCAAAAAAAACAGAAAGGAAAATCACCCATACAGACGCTTGAAAAATTAGAAGCCAACTCTTTTATTCCCGCAAATGAACTTCCAGTTTCTAGCAGAAAACTCCCAACCCTTTCAAATGAGGTTTACATTGGTTTTTATAGAGGGCCGTCCTCTTTGCAGCATTTAATATTTGCCACCGACCTTCTTGAGATCTACAATTATGCCATGGAAACTAGGAACATGATCCCCTTAATCGCAGCCTTGAAGAACCACAAAATTGAATGCAATTTGACGTCAGCGGTCACCTTCATTAAATTTGTCTTTGAACATGTGCATGAAACCGTGAAAACAATCCACGAACAACAGCTTCGAACAAATAAAATCTTCAATTTTGGTGGCTCGGGCGCTTCTTCAACCTTGACCGCATTGGAAATCCGCAAAACATTAAATTCGGGCAAGCATTTAATCCTTGGAAATCGAAAAAACCTTATCGGGCCGTTCACACTGCGTTCTGGCGGGAAACTGTCGCAGGTCGCGAAAACGCGACGGGTCGCGAAATCGTGACATCTTTTAACGCCGTACACTTTGGCTGCTGAAAACCCGCGAAAATCCTCCCTGTCGCGATATCGCTGCATATTCGGCTTCATCTTTTCCATCGCTAGCTTGTTCCGCGAAAATGGAACATGTAGCGATATCGCTACACATTTTGTCTTTTGGCTCTTTCCTCCGCTCTACCCCGCGAAAATGGAACATGTAGCGATATCGCTACACATTTCCAGCACTTTGTACGGTCTTGCTGATAGGCCACGAAAATGCAACACTTTTACCTTTGAATGTCTTCGACCTTCTCCCTGTCGCGATTTCGCTACACATTCGAGCACTTGGTCATTTTTCAACAATGCTGCATGAAATCGCTACCATCTCCATGTCTTCTGCTCAATTTTCATTCCCTGTCGCGATTTCGCGACGTCTTCATCTTTCCTGGCCTTATCATCGAAAGTGTAGCGATTTCGCTACAACTTTCATGTCTTTTGCCTTTTGGACCACAACGACCGCGATTTTGCTACAGGTAGCGATATCGCTACGTCTTTTACTCCTTAGGCTCTTTTCAACAACCGACCCGCGATTTTGGAACGGGCAGCGAATCGCTGCAACTTTCATTTTGTTTGGATTTGCTTCGAAACGGTAGCAATATCGCTACACGTTTTAAACTTAACTCCTTTGAAGCCACCGACGTCGTGAAAATGCGACATCTTTCTTCTTGTGCACTATGCGTCCCTTTCCAAGAGTGTAGCGAATCGTTGCGTTTTTATCCCTTTGCCTCTCCTTTCAAACAATGCCCCACGATTTTGAAATGCGTGCATCGCTGCACTTTTGTAGACTTACTTTCAAAAACGCCTCGCGATTTTGGAACGTGCAGCGCATCGCTGCACTTTCACCTTAGACTCCCTTTGCAACCAATGCTCCGCGATTTTGAAACATGCAGCGCATCGCTGCACTTTTTGGCACTTAAGCGCTACGTCTTTTGAGTTTGAGTCGTCGGCTAAGTTTTTGTCGCGATTTCGCGACAATTTGTCGCTCTCCCTCCTTTGCTCGTCTCAAGCCGCGAAAATAGAACACGTCGCGATATCGCGACGGTTCTTCCCAACCTGCATGCATTGACCGCGTTGACCGCGATTTCGCGACACGTCGCGAAATCGTGACGGTTTCTGGACTTAGTCTTTTTTGCTCCTTTTTTCATCAAAACCGCATCAAAGCCTGTATAGAAGTTAGATTTACAACAACTTAAGCATTAATACTTCAACAAATGAGAATCAATGTGGCAAAAATGCCAACAGCTCCTTACTAATGTTACAG
>JAQPPZ010006206.1:0-10150 GCA_028583015.1 Wollemia nobilis | reverse complement strand
AACACTATTAGGAACCTTCAACTCAAAAAATTTCCTAACAAATTGGGGCTAAATGTATAAATGGGGACTGAAGTACAAGCACCTTATTAGGCATATATGATATTTAGTGCTAATATTCATCATTTGACACATATGGAAGGACAAAAATACGATAATTTTTTATAACAAAAGAACCAATTTTTGAGTGTTAACCAATAGAGTATTAAGGGAGATAGTCTTGAACACAAAATTTATATATCATAAAAAAAAAGACATTAGGAGATTAAAAGAAAAGGAGATACAACCATTACACCAAATGAATCTCCAAAATCTCTTGAATTTTGGGCTATAGGTTAGAACAATCAAACCTCTAGAGATAAAGTTCCTTGCCATTTGTTTTATGGAGCCTCTAAATCAAACCTAGGTCATGCAATAATTGATGGTGTGATACTAGTGGCCCCACACTATGAAATGCTTTAGTTCAAAATCAATTTGGAAAAAATAACTAATAATGTTGCAAAATTGATAGGCTATGAAATAGGACAAAAATGGGCTCAAGAATAAGGAATTAAAGAACTCCATGTGAATGGTGATTTGACTTGTGACCTTTGCCCTATATAATGGGAAGTATTTCTCATAAATCCAATTACAAATAGTTTAGATAAGACTAAGATAATTAGATCAAAAGTTTGAATATATACAATACTCCCACATTGAAAGGAGGCATAATATGGTGGTTGATCACCTTGTAAATGAGGCCATAAACATAGCCTATTTACATCCTAGAGTAATAAGAAAAAATAAAAGTAGACAACATAAGTGGCATAGATGATAGAAATCATATGACGATTTTGGAACCTTTAAATATTTTGGAGCCTTTGAAGATTTTGGTGCCCTTAAATATTTTGATGCCTCTAGACAACCCTAGAATATTGCATGATTCTAGAGCTTTTGGTCTCTATGATTATGGAACCCTTTGCATCTTTGGCACCCTTGGTATACTATTGCACTTTTTGGAGTTATTGAATTTGCTTTGTTTCCTATTCCTCCCTTTGAAAAACAATCTTGTGACCTCCAAGATGCTTGTTGGATAATTATTCTTTGCAAATTTGAATATCAATATATAACTTATCTTCTTAAAAAAAACCTAGCATCTAAATGCAAGTTGATTATTGTTTTGTAAACCTAGATCTTGTTGTGAGTTTGTATTTATAAATTTCATGCACAAAAATATTTCTATCTATTTGTTCCTATGCATCTACACACCCATGGAGGGTTGAAAATTTAGCATGAAACTAAGATAGGAATAATTCAATAAAGATACCACTTGGATGAAAAAAAATAAATCTGGTGATGCCTTCCTTCCCCTATTCTAGTTAGAGATCATATTGAATTTAATTACAAACCTAAAGGACTATTACATCTTATCCTATTGTATAATGATGAATATTTTGTAATATATTATTATGTATAAAGGAACTAATTCAAATTCAAGGATGAAAACTAGTTGTACTCTGAATAGGATGTAAATGGACTTGCATTCAAAAAAGTGTGGATAGACATTCTATTCCTTGAAAGAACTATTGCAGTGTACTCTATTTAATAACATAGAAAAATTAGCATGAAACCTTGTCTATTTTTAGTTGGAACTTAGAAGATATGGTTTTCTTTTGATCTATGAAATATGAAAGAATGTATGTATTCTAAATAGTAAGTTTTAGTTAATACAAAGTCATCTTAAGCAGGTGAGGTCTAAAATAAAAACTCTCTTTTTCCCATGTTTCTAAAAGTGTTGAAAGATATCTTGGAATGGTGAAATGTCTTGCTTGCATATTGGTTAGTATAATTTAGTGAAAAGGCAAAATTCATCTACTTGTAGACACCTAAAATGCATCATATTGAGAAGACTACTTATATGGACTCCTTGAAGATCATATGACCCACTTTGGGTAGCCCTAGGGCTTAAACAATGGTTTTCACCACTCAATAAAGGGGTATTTCCCATTGCAACCCTAGTTGTCCCTCCTAGGGACGACCTCTAGAGGCCGTCCTACCAAGGGGTGACCCCCAATCAAGTTCATCCCACCCTAGGATGGTCACACCATAAGCAAAGCCAAAAAAAGAGTGGGACATAACTAGCAGTCAAAATCACCAGTTAAACCTATGCATGAATTCATGTCGTAATTTTGTGTGTGCATGAGTCCGAATTAGGAAAAAATTATAACACAATTAGTTCGCATGAGATTTCAAGGGAACGACATTAATTTCTTAATGTGAACTAATCCTTCACTTTTTCATGCATAGGTTGGCACTATTATTAGATTCCTTTCAAGGAATCTATATAATAGTGCTCATCCTTATTTTGAAATATACACAGAGCTCACGAATTTTAGGTAATGAAGTGCTACCAAATGTTTATCAGAGACCCAAAAAATTTCATGAAAATCAAAGTGTTATTCCTCTCGACTCCCTAAGAAGGCCATGTTGATGGATTGCTCCAATGGATAGAGGTGAGCATTTCCTTCTTGTACTTGACCTTGTTTTTTCGCTTCAAGGACTGATCCAGACCTACCAAGCCACTGCAACAATGCACACAATCCATCAAAAACACCACAGATCAAATATGGAGTCACCCCCTGCATTGGTCTCAAGAAAAGTATCCATGGATTAGCGATCATCTCTAAAAGAGATGACCCGTAGGTACAATCATCCTACACAGAGACGGTCCCTAGGTTCAAATCTATTTTCTTCATTTTATATTTTAATAAATTGTAATAGTTTTCTTACTTTACAGTTTAGCTTAGGTAGATTTCATTTCATGTACGCATTTATCAAATTTTTATTATCTAGCGCTTCCATTCATCAGTCTATCCACACATGCTATTAATACCTTTGTGTTCCTTATGTGCAAATTTTAGACTTTATATAAGGAAGGAGGAGGATGAGATTTTGACATTATCATCCCTTGGGAAGGTCATGAAGAAACCCTCTGCAGGACGATTTGTGGATGCGAGAAGACCGCATAGTGCATCGAAACTATTTTAGATAGGATTAAACCCTTGTATTATGTATCTATTGTATCGTACTATTGAACTCCCTAAAGGGGATGTGTTTGTAATCCATTTTGATAAAAAATAAGTCATTATTAATACAAAAGGGATCCGATTTATTATTTTCTTATTTTATCATAGTGTGTTACATTGCATGCTTTTGGTGTTCATTTATTGCTATCATTATTTCTTTATTGGTGCACTAGTTTTTGAACATTTTAGTGGTGATCATGGTGGGATGCAATCCCTTATTTATATTTATTCGATTGATTATTTTTTATCTTTTTTTTTGTAGGTTACAAACCTGATCATTTGTTACATAGATGACCCCTATTCAGAGATAATCACATTGTTTTATTGTGTGTTCATTTGTTGTTTATTTGGGTAATCAAGACCATGGTAACTACACATGACCAAGCTCGATCAAAGGCTAGTGTCGTAGAATATTTTTAAGGAGGCATAGAATGCCTCTACATCAGTCCAAAGGATATGGCCATTCTTGATTGGCATCCTGATTATTATGGAGAGTCTGATCTAGAGGAAATCCCCATTTAGGATGCATCTGTCGATCCTCAATATGATTGTAGTGATGACCTCCATAGTAAAGATACTTTTTGTGCTCACCATAGATAAACCCTACAACATGAAGAAGGCCCTAGTAGGTCGGTATAATGAGTTCACATTCTAAATCACCTTATGCACCAGTTAGAGAATGATTAGGATTACACACAATGGATGAGGTTAGATGATCATGCTACTCTGCTAGACCATCCATGGATGAGTCAGTAATATGCCTTTTTAGATAGGTATGGCACTTGTTGTCCTGCTCGAACACCCATGTCAGCTCATAAAATCCTAGTCAATGAGGAAGAGAGGAATTTTGATAATCCTCCTACTCCTCAAGGATATTATTTTGTGTAAGCACATTATGCCTCTATGATACCTGAGTATGTTGAGCTTACACATAGGCCCGAATATGTAATTAACATGGCTTCCCTCAATCATGGGGAGCCTAATATTATATTATATTCTAATGTTGCTCTTAAGTGGGAGTTGGAAGTGGCATCAACTCAACTTCAGTCTAATCCTTTCAATAAGGAGCTTCAGAGGTACCTTTTTATGGTTAAACACCAGCTTCTAATGGTAGAGCACTATGATTCCAAAGGGGTGCAAATCAAGGTATGGTTGCACTGGCTCAAATATGAAGATAGGGTGTCCAAGGAGTTCTTTCATCGCTTGCATCCTCACAATTAATTTTTGAGCATTAAATCCCTTAACATTAATGGAGAGCGTATTTCTAAACTTCCTAGTATTCTCTCTACTTTTGAAGAGCACTACCAGACTATGTTTGTGGATCAGGCCCACTCCCTGCAATGTGACTAGGCTCTTAAATTATGCTTTTCTGTTGTTCTAGAGCAGATTTTTGAGTCTCAAAGAGCTACCTGTGAAAAGGACCTCTCTTTGAAGGATCTATAGGAAGCTCTTTCTTAGATGGCCAATGATAAATCCCTTGGTCTTGATGGTTTCCCCTATGAAGTCTACAAGTCCATTTGGGACACTGTTGGGCCTGATATTCTCAAAGTCTATTAGGAGGCCTTCTCTAAGGGTTCTCTGGGCCCTAGTATTAATCAAGGGATTATTAAATTTATCCCCAAGGCTGGTGATACTAAAATAATCACTAACTGGAGGCCTATTACTCTTCTTAATATTTCCTATAATATCATTGCTAAAGCTCTAGCTATATGCATTCATCATTTGCTTTCTATTATCGTGCACCTAAAGCAAACTGGCTTCATTCGGGGCAGGTTCATCCTTGATAATATTATTTTTGTCTAGGAAGGCATGGAGTGGGCTTGCAATTCCAACCAACAATCACTATTCATCAAAATTGACTTTGAGAAATCCTATGACAAGATTGACTGGTCATTCATTCTAGCCATGCTTAAAGCTCTTGGTTTTGGACCCTATTTCATTAGTTATGTGGAAATATTGTTTGCTAAGGCTTCAACTATTTTGTCCATTAAAAGACACAAGTCCTCAACCATTGGGATATTCCAATCCATTAGACAAGGCTATCCTTTGGCACCATCCCTTTATGCCCTCGCTACTGAAGGGTTTGGATATTTACTAGCTCACCATGCTGCTTAAGGGTCTATTCAAGAAATTTCTCTCCCTGGAGGTGAGACTCAATTGATCAATGGTCATTTTGTTGATGACTCTTTCCTCACTCTTATTGAGGAAGAGGGTGTCATTCATCAAGCACTTGCCTTCTTGGATACTTTTTGTCTAGCTTTTGGATCCTCCATTCAATGGAGAAATACTCAATGTTATAGGCAGTCTCTCAACCCAATGCCCCACTGGCTTAGTCAATATTAGTGGAAGATCATCCAAGAGGGGGAAATATTTCATTTTTTAGGCATTCCTTTTGCCTATAATAGTTCGTTTCTAGAGTTGTCGAAGTATGTTAAACTTACCTACTGGTCCACCAGAAAGCTCTCCCTTGCTGGTAAATTCTAAATTTGCACCAAAGTCCTTGTAGCCACCCATGTTTATTATTCTTCCTACTGGGTCCCATCCAAAAACTACTATAAGAAGCTTGATAAGATTCTACGAGACTTTTTATGGTCCTCTTCCAATAATGGTTCAGGATTCCATCGTGTTGCTTGGGAGTATTGTTGTCTTCCTAGAAGCCATGGTGGGCTTGGCATTCACAATACCCAACATCAAGGTTTGGCCCTCTATGTTAAGTGGGTCATCAAAGCCCTCATAGGTAATGAGGCCTGGAATATTCTCATTCGACACTATATCAGTGAAGATTCCTCTTTTGGCCATAAGAGTTGGAGGGGCATGGGGTTCCCTTCCCTCCTTGTTGCCCTTGTGTCTATCAAAGTGTTAGGATCCTTCGTCGTTAGGGGCATTTGGAAATCCTACGATATTTTTAAGCCTTGGGTTAGATGGAATGGTTAGAGTTTCTAGCATGGCCTCTCCATCAACCAGATGAATGTTTGGTGGTCGTCTGTTATCACCTACCAAGGTTTTCTGCTTGCACAGGTTCCTTGGGCTCATACGCTTAGATTATTTTGCAAATATGTGTGATGCATCACTGACTTATTTTCTCATCCTACCAGGGATTGGCTCCCTTGGGATGACTTTAGAGCCAAATTTGGGCTTAGTCACTCTGACAGGGATACTTTTGAGGTTGTCAAGGCTGCTCTCCCTGACTCCATGTTACACAAGATTTTTGTGCTTTCGCAATGACCTTGGTGGAAGGACTAGAAGTGGTATCCAGACACTCTGCTATAAAACTATAAGGCTTGATTGGGGTATGGATGGCTATCTCCTTGCCTCCCCATGATTGATAAGCTTAATAAATGGTGGAAGGTCTCCTCCCCTTGACCTATTTGGATGCGCAGGCTCTAGACTGCTTGGGCTCCTTTCTTGGAGCCCAAAATTTCTTGTTTTGCCTAGATTCTTTTGCACCAAGGGCTTCCTGTTGGGGAGCGTCTATAAAATTTAGGCATCCCTAACCCTTCTTGCCCTTTTTGTCTTCAATCTGAATACTTTGTCCATATTTTTTGGGTTTGTGCTCATGCTCATTCCCTTTGGGAGTGGTTTTTTCCTTTTTAGACCCTATTCCTTCACCATGTTTGAGTGGAAGCATATCATTTTGGGAGACCCCCGCCCTTGCTAACTATTTTATTTGAAGTGTGGCACTTGTTTCGTATGGCGACCATGTTCAACATATGGAGAGCTAGAAATGATTGTATCTTTGGTAAGTGTTCTCCCTTTTTACATATATCTACTTTTGAGAAGTCTAATATTATTTCTTCTATGTATTTTAGATTACAATTCAAGCCAATAAGGTGGTCATGGAGCTCACTCATATTTAGGAGCTTATTGATCAATGGGGGAACATGTCGTGCACATTCAATCAGGTTCCTCTTGAGCAGGATACTCCTCGAAGTCGATCTAGGTCCAGGAAGCAGTGTCGCTTGCTCCTGCACTGCACTCCTATCCCAACTCAAGGTCCTTACAGAGATGGTCATGGCTACTTGACTATTCCTCTCTCCCCCCAACTCCTCGACTTTATGCCTGGGACAATTTAGGAGTTTTGATGATTGCTACCAGCCAAAAGTCATTTGTTTATAGCTGGGAGGATGTTCCCAACACTTTTGGATAGGGGAGGGACTCAATGCCAAAGTCTCTTGATGCTACTGTTGGGTGGGAATCAGTCCTAGGGGTGGCTAAACCCATATAATGGAGCCTCATCATTATGTAATCAGTTAGTTTTGTTGGCCATCAGTTTTTTAAGGAAGTGTTAATTAGTTGTAAATTTTTTAGAGTCCAACAAATTACAACTAATTCTTCTTTTGGAAATTTTGAGTCCAAAAGAAGAATTGTAACGAGTAGCTATGACTAGATTTGTGTGTAGATGAGTGCAAAAGCGAGAGGAGGGTTGGCTCTGATACCAGTTGTTAGGAACCAAGTTCCTATGAATTGGATTTTAATGGAGAGATATGGAGAATGAATGCAAATGAATAAAATAACAATCACTTTTATTGAATCATAGTTTCAAATGGAGGTTGCCCTTCCAAGTGCTCACAAGGAGATATAATAATTTATGTTCTTTGATGCCCAAAGACACCTTTCATGAATGCATATATAAACCTATCTAATAGTCATGATGGTGAAAGGACACGATGGTCCATTAATTAAATGAATGAAATTAATAATAATCTAAGTTAGGATCAGGATCCTAACAGTCACCTTATCTAAGACCTCTACTACTAGTAAAAAAACCTGTTGGTTTATTATGGATCAGAATAGAGTACCTTACAGTATTATAGCAACTTCCAACCCATCTTCTCCACTATCTATGAAAACCAAATGCAGCCAAAAATTTATCCAAAAAACTCCATGAAACTCTATCATAATCCTTGCTCATGTCTAACTTTAGAAACACACATTTTCTTTCACCAATATTGATAAAATGCATGGATTCATGAAGGGATATAATTTTTGGATATTTTGAGTCCAAAATATCATAGGTTGTCTTCATGCTGAATTCACCATTCTCAGTTTTTCTCCAAACCACAGAGTCTCTTTGCATGAAACACCTAAGTTATAAACCTTTAGTTTAGATTTAAGGAGGTTTAAAGCCTTAAAATTCTCAAGGCTTACCTCTAATTCTTTGCAACTTAACTGGTTATCCAATAAAGTCATGTAATCACAAACTCTTTTACCATATCTATCTTTTAGATACTCTTTCAGATTAGAGAAAATATCAGTGTTGGCTAAAGGGTTGTCATCTAACCAAACATATTTCTAGAAACTTATGGAGGCTCCATCTCCAACACACCATTTCACACCCTTCCACAAGGCCTCCCTAGCCTCCACCAAGTGGTTCCATAAATAAGAGCCACACCAGGGGTCCTAAATTGTGAGAAATATAGTATCCTCTTGGCTATCAAGATATTTTTATTTAAGAATCCTTACCCAAAGAGTCTGACCATCCCTTAGAACTCTCCATCCCACCTTGGATACCATAACACTATTAACTAGATTGAGTCTCCTTAGACCAAGACCACCATGCTTATTTTTATGGCATATTATTCGTACATATCTCCTCGCTTTGATACCAAAATGATGGGGTCGATTGTACAATAGCCTCCCCTAGAAACAAATATTCATAATACCCTCTTACCATAGTGTATGATTTGATTACATTTTGATTTCAATAGTGAATGATATCTAATAGCATAGTTGATATCATAAAAGAATCATTACTTTTACTATCTCCTCTCTAATACCCATAGAGAGTTACTCAACATGCACCATTTAGATCACGGTTATTACTTAAATCAAACCTAGTCTTGTCTTAAAGCATTAAAGTCCCATAACTTTAACCTCTAGAATAATCCTTTCATTTATTCACTAAATTAAAGCTTTACTCCTTTAATTTAAAAATAAACCTTTTCTCGTTCATTCCATAAACTAGAGTCTCATACCTTTAGTTTACAAATAAACTATTACCATTTATTTAATGAATCAAAGTCACCTACCCTAATCCATCAATAAACCATTTCTTTATTATTAACTAAAGCTCACAACTCTAATTAATAAACCCATTATTTCCTTTCACAAATCTAAAGTTCACAACTTAATTAATGAAATCATTAAAATTACTTCCTTTCATTAATCTAAAGTTCACAACTTAATCAATGAAACTCTTAAAATCATTTCCTTTATTTTCTATAAACTAAAGCTTACACTTTCAACTTATAAAAATAATACATTTCTTTATTTTACAAATGAAAGCTTACCTTAATTTAACTTATGAAATCATTTACCCATTTATTTACTAAATTAAAGCCGCATAACTTCAATTTAAAAATAAACTATCTTTTCTTTTATATCACAAATCAGATTCATTTCCTAATTTAATGAAATAATGCAAGTTATCTATTTCCCTAAATTAAATTTATTTTTAATTTATGGAAATAAACTATGATTTGGTACTCCTTTTTAAATTAAATCTCCATATGTAATTTTATTCAGCAATTCTAATTGAAATCTATTACTGACAGAATAAGTTATTCCATTATTTAAATAACAAAGCACAACCAAGGTAAAACTCACAAAAAAATGGCTTCCCAAGCCACGATACCTACCTTAACTCATGAGACAATGACTTTTCGAGCCATGATACCTACATAAAAAGGTTTGCAATCATCTAGGGATTATCAATATTCCTTCCCACTCTAAGAACACTAACGCACTAAGCCAACATAGGTGAAAAGCTTCAAAAAATGGATGGCAGGGCGACAACCTATATACCTAGGATGAATCACCATTCCTATCAAGGTTTCTAGGGTACTTGACCAATGTAGGTAACCAAGATCTTTCTACCATCTAGGCAAGGAGAATACCACCTCGACACACCCAATGATCAACGTCGTCCAACAAGAAGGAAAGGGATTCTCAAACACAGTAGATTATTTTACTTAGGCCCAAACTAGATCAGTAGACTCAACACTACCCAATGGAAGACTTATCCATCATCTGGTGCATAGGTGACAAAGTTGGGTAATTCCCAAAAGGTGTTCTCCCATATAATGCCT
>JAQPPZ010006205.1:0-116940 GCA_028583015.1 Wollemia nobilis | reverse complement strand
TCTAGGACCTACATGATTGTAGCCTGTGGGCATTTTTTATAGTCCTGATGTACTATTGAGATATATATATATATATATATATATATATATATATATATATATATATATATGATCATTTATAGCTCATTATATGTACTTGTGTATATATTTTTATTTTTCTATTTATATGATGCACATGGATGCAATGCTTATGTGTTATGTTTATTCAATGCTATGTGATGTATGGATGACATGCACTAGATAGCTATTTACTTTATTATGATAGTATGCAATTATCTAGATGCTTAGATGTGTGATTTGATGATAGATGCTTATTGATGCAATGTTTTCTTTAAATGCATATATATATATATTTTTAAAGCGAAAAACCCCTTGTGGGGCTGCCTTGGTCTGAGAGACCATGAACAGGGGGTTCTATACCGTCAAAGTCACCCAGGAGTCACACCCATCCTTGCCCGCACCAACATTATCAATTGGATTTTGGGTACCCAATTCAACTTTTTTGTAGGGTGGATATTCGAACCTGGGACCTCCCTTGGAGGATTTCCCTCTCCTCTCCAACTCACCTACAACACCTGGGTCTTTAAATGCATATTTGATTTTGCTTTCTTTACATGCATTTAATTTATACCTGTGTTTCGATATGCTAATGCAATGGATGTAATGCATTATTTACATGGTAATTATTTTATGTAAATGAACCTATATACCTTAATCACTTAAAACATAAGGAATGAATGTGATACATGTTTATCAATCTAATGGATGACACCAAAAAATGTAGAACAATCATGAATGTAATTGTAAATCCTCATTACAAGAATTTACTCACTTAAACACCCATATATGAAATGCAATGATATGAAATAGTATAAAATGGGTGATATCATATGTCACTTGATATTTATTTTGCATTTTGAGATATGCATGATATTGTTAGTGGCCATCTAAATATTGTTTCTGATATCCATCCGGTATCTATCCTATATCCTGGAAACTTTGTGTTTACTTGTAATGATGTATCCTGAATTTGATACTTTGCAATTTCATGATTGACATGAGTTATTTTGCAATTTTCATGATTGACATGATTTATTTTTGGATGATTTGCGATATTTGGTACGCTGTTGCTATTAGAGAATTTGTTTTGAGGTTTTCCATGAGACTCAAACACCCTAGTAGACTTCTCAAATGTCACATACTAACTGTACAAGGCTTCTATTGGACAAGGCTTTTACCGTGAAAGACCCAACTATTCATTATCCTTGTGTGTGCATGTGAATATATTCAGATAGATCATGGGCATACCCCAGATGTTAGTCGGGACTCTTTCAACCCATATGTGATATCGGGTTCCTCATATGTTCATATCATCCTTGTTTCAAATTTGATTGGACTATAATGCTAGACAACCATAGGCACCTAGAGCTAGCTCATATTGCAAATTGATCATGACTACCCCTCTAAACGCAAGGGGGACTCTTTCAACCCATTGTTGTGATTAGGGATCACCCAATAGAACTACTACTCCGGGAGTAGGCGGGACTCTTTCAACCCATTGCTATAATCGAGGTTCACTCTATGGCTTTCGAATGGTGAACAATCCAGGGATTCAACTTCTCACCTCGTTTTTTTATACTTGCTCATATATAGTGATTTTTTTTCACTATTTTTAAGTTTCATTTACGATTTACTTTGAGCAAGGGATTTGTATAGTGCTTTTGATTCACTATATTACTTTAATATTTGAGATTTTAATTGTAAACTTTGAACTTTCGATTTTAAACTTTCAACTTTTAACTTTGAACTTTGAATTTTGATCTGAGATTTAAAATTTGTATCTATGTACGAGTAGGGGAAATTTTTGTCCTTTTTCCAAGGTTTACCACTCTAGACCAAACTATTTACAAGACAAGCAAGTAATAAAACCCATCTCTGTAGAGAACCTAGGATCGCTTTCGTATCTTTCATCCCCCTTTATCTTAGCAGGATTTTATATGTTTTGCTTAGTGACAAGATCCTGATATGTCAAGCACTATCCCAACTACTGGCCTCGTCTACAAAAGCAAGGTAAGATTTCTATGAAACCTAAGAAACCCACAAGGTATGGCTGAGTGATCAAAAACTTTTCAATACTTAAGTATTTTATAGCAACAAACATTGTGTATGTATGCAATGGATTATGATAAATGCAGAGGTGCATGATTTAGACACAAACGTGGTGTCATTTGTAAGAATGACAAACACAATCCATTCTATTACGAAATGCAACAGATGATGAATGCCTATACATAATGTGATGCAGTGAATGCATGTGTGAATGCAAATGAATATACAAAATGCAAAAGCAAATGTTTTTGGATTTTATGCTTTACCAATTTTTTTGGTTTTTTTAGTCTTAATACTTGACCAAATGACGAGTACATGCCTTTAGAGCCTTTAGGAATGAAAAAATGGTGAGGAAATGCCTTTGGAATTTTTAATTGACCAAGCCATTCTTAAGAATCCTTGGAACTTTTTAGGATGACCGAGCGGTTTTAAGCAAACCCTCGAAGCTTTTTGGGTTTGACCAAAGGGCTTATAGATGCCTTTGGATATTTTTTCTTGACCAAAATACTTATGAGCATGTTTGGAGCCTTTTAGGATGACCGAGTGGTTGTAAGCACACACTCGGACCCTTTTGGGTTGACCAAGAGATTTTTCAGAAATCATTGGTGCCTTTTTGGGATTGATTGAGCGGTTTTTAAGCAAACCCTCGGAGCCATTAACTGACATGACCAAGCGGTTTTAGGAACCCTTGGAGCCTTTTAGGATGACCAAGTGGTTTTAAGAAAACCCTCGGAGCCTTTTGGGATGACCGAGTAGTTTTAAACAAACCCTTAGAGCCTTTTGGGGTGAGCATACTGCCCTATGTACCCCCGGTGTGTGTGCCATTGGATGATGGTGGAGGAGGTGCAAGACCTCTAGATTCCTCATTTTTCCTTATAAAATTTGGTGTGGCTGGTGGGAAAGGTATGCCACCTTGAATCCCCCCAGCATTCTTGCTATTCATCGAAATGTAATCAGCTTATTTAGGAAGAGTGATGAAAATCAACTCCTCCAGGTGAAGGACGGACCTCACCGGTGTACCTATGCTTCAGCATGGGTGAATGATAGAACCATTCTCATGGATCTCATACTATTATAATAGGTCTTAGATGACCCTCTTAAATTATTGGCAACCCCGAATTTCATGTCCATGCACTCGATGATACACACAAAAGGGACCCCCATCAGGTAACTCGGTTTGGGATGCCCTATGCTTGACTTTGGGTAATATGAATGCCTTTGCCTCATGTAAATTTTGGAACAAAGTTAAAGTAGTCATATGAAATGAAACTACCCGTGTCACTAGCCTATTGGACTTACGAGGCGACTGACGACTTCAAGGTCATTCTTGAGGAAGTGTGACCTCCACTTCATCATGTTGGGGCACAATGAGAGAACCATCTATATGATAAACCCCCTCGTATATCAGGTGTTGCACCACATTCTTAAACTCATGATAATATTGAATGCCATGACCCTCTATTCGGTAATAGATACAATAGTGATGCTCCATGTAACCCATAGGTTTAGTTATATTTGGATTTAAAGGGATGATATCAGGCAAGGTGATGACCTTAGCCTCTTGTAGCTTCTAAATGATGTCAAACATAAACTCTTTTATAGGAGTACCACTATGTTGTGACTATTTTGGGCTCTTGACCAGCATTGGTTTGCTTTGAGAACCCGTTGGCTGGGTTGGCCACATGGGCTTTTGATTCCATTGAGGTTTTTCCTATACTTGCACAGGAAGTGATTCAACCTCAAACAATGGTTGCTTTTGTAATACCAGGTTTTCAAACTGGTTCCCAATAAAATGCAATTCCTTATCTTGCTCATCCATTCGATGCTCCATCCATTCTAGATGGCTTAAAATGGATCACAATACTGACAAAGATTTCATATGTATTTCCAATGACTGATTCGAAATACCTTTATCATTTGAATAAAACAAAAAAGTGGATACTATGGATCCATTAGGCAATTGCAAATCACCTATTTCCTTTGCTTGAGTTTATGTGGAAGCTTATTTATGACACACTTCATCAGTGCTATCCACACGCTCATGCCTATGACTCATCTCAAGCTGTTGTTTCACTTTGTTGTGTTGAACTGTGTCAGTTTTAGTACCCCCAATCTGATGTGAGGAACCTACCTATTTGTGCTCTTAAGATGGTGCCATGAGAAATGAGTCAAGAGTGACTAATTTTAGAGGTCTAGCCCTAGCAATGTGGAAACACCACTGGATTACCCCATCTCTGGCTCTATGTGATTAGGAATCACTTGATCTTCTAGCGTAATGTTGACCATTCCCACAAACTTGTGAGAAGACTCCACAACTACACGCGTCAAAGGTAATTCGTCAACATACTAAGGCTGTCTTATTTTAGTCATGATAATTGAACCTTCATCATACTCATATGATATCTCTAAGATAAGATCCGCAGGTAGAGACTTGATGAAAAGTTGACCTAGATCCTCAATGGATTCTATGGTGGGCAACATCGTAATGCTGGCCTCTATAAGCTCTTCAAATTCACCATCATTCTCATGAGGACTATTTGGTGACATGATGGATGAAGAGGGTGTGATACACTCAGGTGCATCCATGACCATGCTAGGTTCTTCCTCCTTGATAGGATTATGAAGATCCTCTAGTGACACTTTTGAAGTAGCTGTGAGAAACTCCCTAAGGGCATTCATCAATCCTTCCCTGCTAAGCAGTGTAGAGACTGTAGGGGTTGTAGGTGACTCCATAGGTGATAGCGGTGGGGATAGTAACTCCACCACCGCCTGTAAGGTTGCATCCACTCTTGGATAGACTCATCCAATTTAACTTGTAGATGAATAGGTGCCTCACCATGTTCCTGCGGATGATCCTCAAGCTTATAATACTTGAAGGGATCTAGGTCCACCTCAACTACATGGACTTTACCTCCATGGGTGTACTTAATGCACTGATGCACTATTGACGGTACGCACTCCATGGATCTTATCCATGGTCTTCCAAGCAACAAATTATATTGTCTTGATCCCTCTAAAACGTAACACAATGTAGGAATAATATTTTTTCCTACCTCGATGGGGAGGACTGTTGAGCCTACTATAGGGAATTCCACATCATTAAAGGCTTACAATATTAAAGTTGTTTTCTTGATGTAGGATGGTGGAATTTTGAGATGTTTGAATGCTGATGTGGTGATGATATTAATCGATGATCCTGTGTCCACCAACACTCGCTTATACACAATCTATTTTATCCTCGCTATGATATGCAATGGAGGATCAGACTCCCTTACAAGGATAGGTTTGACTTCCTATTTATGGAAAGTAGTCATAGGTTCCTTATATGGTGGAATAGACTGTATATGCTCCAAGGATTATGATGACTTTTGAGCGTTGACACTACTCACCTATTCGACTTGACTACTCTCGACCTCACGCTTAAACGTGGGATCCTTAAACATCTATTTTTTTGTTCCTCGATAGCCCTAGGTATGTATATCTACCTAAAAGAATGGCTATCTACTTGCTTATGAGGTAACTCTTGATTATGGATAGGATGAATCACGTTGACTTGTTGCCTAAGCACTCTAGGTATGAGCTTCTTTTTGGGAGTTACCTCACATGATTGTTCTTCACATGCTTTCTATTGGTAAATCCTCTCTTCATGTCATTGGAGCTCATCCAACCTTTGTTGATGCTTTCTCTTACTTTTTGTGCACTCATGCTATAGACTCTTATGCTCACTGCATGCCTCCAATTGATCTTGGAGTAGTCATGGATTGCATGAGACTCAGACTCCCTATAGGAATGACTCGTAGAGTAAGATCCACAACTCTCTAACTCACTAGGTAAAGACCTAATGATGTGGATTCTCACTGTGTGTGAGGAAACCCCATGATCTGTATGGGTGAACCCCCTACATGACGAAGGAAGCTCGTGATGACTATCTGAATGTTGTGCTAGAAGTATTGGATCCTTTGATGCATGATGAGTGTGGTGCCTAGCAAGGATGCGTGCGAGGTCTGAAATATCCTCAGGAGATAATTGAAAGCATTTAGAGCCTCTCCATGAACTCTTCAACTCATTAGCTCATGATTGAGCTCTATCATACCTAGTCGTCGTGATGAACTGACTAAACAAGACTCAAGAGATTTCCTCTCACCTGATAATTTTAGCCTCAAGGAGGGCCTTATATTGATAAATTAAGCAATAAAGAAGCATATAAAGTAAACAATGTGATTATCTCCTTTACATCATAAAAGTGAGCCCTAAACTATTTGATGTGTTTCAATGATTTGTTGTATCAGCGTAGAATCTCTTATTGTGTTTTGCAAAACTTGTTGGATTTTATTCTCAGTTTAAATTTGCTTTCACCTGTATACTCGTAGCTCAACAACTTGGATATGAACTCCAAGTCACGTAATCCAACCTATAATGTGTGTTAATGAAGCCCACACATGATCAGGGAGCATAGGTCCTCCCAGATCCTCACCTGTTTTCCCCCAGTCAGCGTTATACCCTCCGAAGAGAATACATATAAATTTTCTAGGGTACGAAAGGTTATTGGATCCGGTATTGGTCTAATAACAAAGGGTACGTAGGGTTTGGACCAGCAGATGGAAATGATGCCCACTGTCACTGAACCCTACTAGTGGTTGTATGTGAAGCCCAACTCACTAGCATTTAAGTGCTAAGTGGTGTATGTGGTTCATTTTATTGTACATAAAAGAAATGCATCATATAACACACATGCTCAATTTCTAAGTGCTATGCAAAATGAAGAACGTTTTACATTCACAAAATGCAAACTAATCTATATGCTATTTTATACAATGCACATTATGATGATAATTGGCCACTAATTGGGCCTCACACATGCAAACCAAATAAGACACTCTATCAAGCATGTTTTAGCCTAGGACAGACTACAATCACAGGTCCGTTGTTCCTAGCAGCACCTTTCTATGGAAGTAAATGCAAAATCAAACTAGGACGATTGATTACCATTTTTTTAGTGGTTTTTCCTAATTTGCATTTGAAATCATACATGCTGTAAAAACATAGAGGAAAAAAAATGATAGAGGTTTGAAAATAGGGCCTACCTCAGGTCCTACAATGATTGGATCTCTAATTTTTACTAGTCTGTGCTGTAAGCTAGAAACCGTAGGTTTGGTCTACGGTTATGACTGTTGCTCATGCGTTGAACCTATGGTTCAATTGTTGGCCTATAGCTATATAGCTGTGATCTATACCTGCAAGTCAAAAAAAAATCAAGAACACACAGTCAGATGCTATTTATGTGGAGTTCCATCGTGATCGCCTTCTGTAACCACCATAAAGGCTCACACCCGATTGGAATCCTATTGTAATAGTGAAAATAATAACATGTATAAAATTCAAGAAAATGACAACAAGATAAACAATAAAATATGTTGAGCAAGGTGCAGCAACAGTATTGTCATTATTTTCAACACAGTCAGATAGATCTATTGATGCAGTGGTCAGGAAGTTCAAAAGCTATTCAGATGCAGAAGACAAGAGTTCAAAGATTATTCAGAGTATGTACAGTGATTTTCCAAGAAGACCAAAGTGGACCATATGCAAAAGATCAAAGAAAAAGACAAGTAAGAAAAGTGTCGCGATATCGCGACATATACAGCAGGCAAGAAAAATTGTTGTGATTTCACGACATGTTGGAAGAGAGAGAAAAAGCAAGAAAAACTGTCACGATTTCACGACATGTTGGAAGAGAGAGAAAAAGCAAGAAAAACTATCACGATTTCGTGACATGTTGGAAAAGAAAAATACAAGTAAGAAAAGTGTCACGATATCGCGACATGTAGAGCAAGAAAGAAAAATTGTCACGATTTCGTGACATGCTGGAAGAAAAAGAGCAAGGAAGAAAAACTGTCGTGATTTCGTGACATGTTGGAAGAGAAAGGGCAAGCAGGAAAAAGTGTCACAATTTCAAGACATGTTCAAAGAGAAAATGCAAGGAGGAAAAAGTGTCGCGATATCGCAACATGTTGCATTTTCACAGCCAGAAGAGAAGAGAAAATGCAAGGAGAAAAAGTGTCGCGATATCGCGACATGTTGCATTTTTGCGATCCAAAGCAAAGAGAAAATGCAAGGAGAAAAAGTGTCGCGATATCGTGACATGTTGTATTTTCATGGGCCAAAGCAAAGAGAAAGATCAAGGAGAAAAAGTGTTGCGATATCGCGACACGTTGTATTTTCGCGGGCCGAAGCAAAGAGAAAAATCAAGGAGAAAAAGTGTCGCGATATCGCGACATGTTGTATTTTTGCGGGCTGAAGCAAAGAGAAAAAGCAAGGACAAAAAGTGTCACGATATCATGACATGTTGTATTTTTGGGGCCAAAGCAAAGAGAAAGAGAGAGAAAGAAAAAGTGTCACGATATCGCGACATGTCGCATTATCACGACTTAAAAAGGGTAGCCAGGCAGAGAAAGAAAAAGTGTCACGATATCATGACATGTCGCATTATCGTGACTCAAAAAGGGCAGTCAGGAAGAGAAAGAAAAAGTGTCGCGATATCGTGACATGTTGCATTTTTGTGACTCGAAAAGGCCAGGCAGGCAGAGAAAGAAAAAGTGTCACGATATCGCAACATGTCGCATTTTTGTGACTCGAGAAGGGCAGGCAGGCAGAGTAACAAAAGTTTTGTGATATCGCGACATGTCGCATTTTTACGACTCAAGAAATACAAGTCATATATGCGCAAGACAAGAAGAAGAACCCAACTAAAATGAGAAGTATGACAGTAGATCGATATCACTATGGTGGTTACAGGGTCTGTCCAAAATGAAATCTTCAAGCGATGGATAAACCGAGTTGAAGTCGATGAAGACCGATGACAACCGACTAAAATTAGGGTTTACAGTTGTTATGAAAGTTGACTAAGATTAGGGTTTACAACCGACTAAGATTAGGGTTTTCATCATGAAAATATTGTTATAAAAGGAGGGATTTTTGGAGAATTGTGTTGTGGTCGAACAAGTCATAGAATGCGTGTCAAAGTGTGAAATGCGATCGTAAGAGCATAGAAATCTCAGAAGCGACAAGATGATGGTGAAGTGCGTAAAGTGAGCAAAGAGTCATATCGAATTGTCCTAAGTGCGTCTGTGAGTGCATAGAGAGAGCAAAGTGTGTAGAGAGCAAAAAGGTTAAAGTTCGACCAAGTGCGGCTGTGATTGTGTAGAGAAAGCAGAAGGCATAGAGAGTGCAAAGGGCGAAGACAAATGCAAAGTGCAGCTGTAAGGGCATAGAGTGTACGAAGACAGTGCACAGAGGGTGCATAGAGAAGTGACTCAAAGAAGGTGAAGTGTGGCTGTAGATCATAGAAGATGTGTCTATTTTGTAAATAGTGAGAGAGATTGGGTAAGCAATAGACCAGTCAGGGTCTTGTAAAAGCGAAGATAAATAAGGGGTTGGTACTCCTTCCAGTGGGTGCTGGTAAATTGATTGTAAATTTGGAGCTTTGCAAAGGCTAGATTTGGATGGTAGTCCAAGCAGTCATTCTTGAGGAGTAGCCAAATTGGTGAACCTCTTTAAATCTTGTGTTGTGTGATGTTCTCTTGTGATACTTTCTTTATCTAGTTTTAAGGTTTCATTATTTTAGTTTTAAGAGCTATGAATTTAAGTTTAAAGAACTACACTGATTCACCCCCCCTCTCAGTGTCATTGTAAGACTAATAATTGGTATCAGAGCCAAGTTCCCTTCTCAGGCTAAATCAGTCAGGGTTGATCTTGGATAAGTACGCAATGGGTAAGAAGAATAGATCCTCCTCAAAAATGGCATCTCAGTCAGTTTTAGTTCCTATGGAAGAGAAAATTGAACCAAAAAAGGTTGAAGACTTCTCATAAAACAAAGCACCTTTGTTTGACGAAACTAATTACGCGATCTAGAGAATCAGGATGCAGGCATATCTTTGTGCTTTGGGATACGACATCTGGGATTCAGTAGTTAGTGGATACATAATACCCATCACTCCTCCAACCGATGCTGCTTGTAAGAATCTGTTTGAGAATGACTCAAAAGCAAAGAATGCTATCAGGTGCGGATTAGTAGACAGTGAACTGGTAAAGATCATGAGTTGTAAAATGACAAAAGAAATATGGGACAAACTGAGGAGTATTCATGAAGGAGACGATGAGATCAAGGAGGCCAAGTTACAAACACATCAAGCTCAGTTCGAAGCATTAAATTTGAATGACGATGAGAACATAGAGGCATATATGCTGAGAGTTAATGAAGTCCTAGAGGATAATTCTAAAAAAGAAACAGGTGGAGGTCTTTTCATGACACTTGAAGAAGAAACAAAAAAATAACAGGAATGTGATGAAGAAGAAATTGATGCAGAAATAAATTTAAAAGAGGAACTAATTGCACCTCTGGATGAATTGAAGATAGAAAGAAAAAGGAATAAGGAAATCTCAAGAAAGCTTGAGGATGCAAATGAAATAATAACCAGTTTGAAAGTATAGGTAGAAGAACTCAAAAGGATTGAAGAAAATCTCAGGTCATAGATCAATGAGAAAGAGAATGGTTGCTGCAAACAAGAGGAAGAGATTGTTTTATTGAAGAAACAACTAGAAGAGGCCAATACAAATATCAAATTCGAGAAGAGCATAGATTTTCTAGATAAAATGATAAGCCAACAAAGAAGCTCCACGGATAAGCGTGGTCTTGGATATGAAGTTGAACAACCTTCATCTTCCAACTCTGCAGAGAAGAAGAAGTTCATTGTTGAAGGATTGAAGCAAGAAAAGCTTGAAGCTGAATCTTCAAAAGGAAGAAAATATCAAAGGAGATCTACAGAAAAGCAACCACAACAAAAGAGGTTCTATCACTCTCACTTTATTCATAATAATACTTTTAATGGCTATTGTTTCAGATGCAACCAAGATGGTCACAAGGCAATGTATTGTGGATTGAATAATAAATCAAAGAGTTATGCTGGTAGAAATACATCTACATTTCTGAATGAACACTATGTACAATGTTTTCAATGTAATGGTCATGGGCACATAGCAAGGTTTTGTCCAAGCACTTTTGTATCTAATCTATGGCAAAATAGTAGATTTCATCAGACGCAAAGAACGCAACACAGACATGGAATAAATCATGTACATAAAAGAAAGGAAAATAATCATTCATCAAGGATACACAAGAGACAACCACACAAGAGAAATGTTCGAGTTCACAAAAAGGTGCAAAACAGGGATGTAGTTGAAAAATCCAAGCCCAAGTTCAAGAAAGTTTGGAGAAAGATAGAAGAAAGGAAATCGTGTCTCCTTGGACTGAAAGAGACTACTCCGCTATTGCACTAAGAAACTCCAGGTAGCACATCCTCAAGGGGAGCAATCTTGAAGTTTCATTTTAATGCTCCTATGTATTTGTTTGATTACTTGAGGATGAAAGGCAAGTAGTCAGGGAAGTTTTCGTATAGTTGTCGAAGTGTGTTTTCAGTTCATGTAGTTGTTTGTGGAAGTGTCGTGAAGGGTGGTGATTAAATTAAGAGTTGTCATTATTGGAAGTATTGCTATATGTCATTGTTGTACTGTTGATGGTTCTTACTGCCACTATCCAAAGTTAAGGATTATAACAGTTCAGATAATTTGGTTAGTGAAAGAATGTTGCCCTAGCCGCATATATGTGTTTTGATAAAAGCAGTGTGTATTTGAACTACACATTGACATGAAGATTGTTAGATCTATTATGATGCTATGGTGAAAAATATTGAAGTCTGATTATTGATTCATGTTTAGCTCATCAAGATGAGCAACTTTGCTTTGTGAATCATACCTATCCGAGGTCCAAAGTATGAGTTTGAGTAAGGTGCACTATAGTTGGCCGTGAAGTGTTTGACAAAATGTTGTCTCCTGATTCGTACAGTTGAAAGTAAGGTGTGACCAGCGATGACTGTAGAAAACATAGGCCAAGTTGAAAATGTAAAAAGGGATTTGGTTGGTGTTGTGGTACAGTGTTTGATTCTTGCACAGAGTTGGCAGTGAAATTGCAGTGTCGGTATAGTGTTGGACAAAAGTTGGTACAAGTGTGAGTCACTTGAAAAATTTTTTGACAGATGTGAAATCGGCATTTTTGAATGGGAAGCTTGAAGAAGAGGTTTATATTGAGTAGCTAGATGGTTTCCAGCTTGGTGATGATCCCAACTTGGTTTGTAAGTTGAAGATATATGGCTTGAAACAAGCACCCCGAGCATGGTATGCAAAGCTAGACAACTATCTCACTCAACAAGGGCTTAAGAAAGATGATATCATATTTTGCAGCAGCAAAGATAAGTCGTGTAAAGATTTAGAAAATAAGATGTAGAAAGAATTTGAAATGTCAATGATTGGTGAAATTTCGTATTTCCTCGGGTTGTAAGTTAATCAAAATAAGAAGGGCATATTTATTTTTCAAGTTAAATATGTGAAAGAGATGTTAAAAAGTTCACAATGGAGGATTGTAAGCCAGTTAGCACTCCCATGATGATAGGTTGCAAGTTGAGCAAGGATGACAAATCTCCACCTATTGATCAAACCATGTATAGATCTATGATTAGAAGCTTATTGTACCTAACAACTACCAGACCAGATATTTTACAGGCAGTATGCATGGTAGCATGATTTTAGGCTAATCCCAAGGAGACTCATGTGACAGAAGTGAAGAGGATTCTTCGGTACCTCAAGGGTACTATGGAGTATGGGTTATGGTATCCGAAAGGTAAAGACTTCACACTTATTTTGTATTCAGATGCAGATTGGGCAGGATGTGTAGATGACAGAAAGAGTACCAGTGGAGGTGCATTCTACCTTGAAGACAGATTGGTCACGTGGCACAATAAGAAACAAGAGTCAATTTCTTTATCGACAGTAGAGGCAGAATATATTGTAGTGACAACATGTTGTACGCAGGTATCACTTTTTGAAGGAGAAAGTTGTGGAAGGTGAGGTTAAGTTGGATTTTGTTCCAACTATAGAGCAAGTAGCAGATATCTTCACAAAACCATTGCCCAAGGAAGTTTTTGAGTACCTTCACAATAAATTGGGAGTGGTCACACTTCCCAAGAATTGACTAGCTACGGGGATCACATTCTCGGGGGGAGCATTTAAGTATTTGATTATCTTTTTGCTCATGTTCATGATTTTTGCTAAGTGTAATAAATTTTTCCTGAGAATGTTGTGCATGGACTCAGGGGGAGTCTGCAGTAGCCCTTTGGTATTATTGTCAAAGGGGGAGAAGAGTTATAGGAAATTGTACATGTGTTGCCAACAATTCCAAAGGGGGAGATTGTTGAGCAAGGTGCAACAATAGCATTGTCATTGTTGTCAACACATTCAGATAGATCTGTTGATGCAGTGGTCAGGAAGTTCAAAAGCTATTCAGATGCAGAAGACAAGAGTTCAAAGATTATTCAGAGTATGTACAGTGATTTTTCAAGAAGACCGAAGTGGCCCTGTTGGCATTTTTGCCACATTGTTTTGATTGTTGTTGATTCATGCATAAATTGTTGAGTATTCACTCCTCTGTGTTTTTTCATGAGTTTTGGTGCCAAAACAACTAAGTCCAAAAATTGTCGCGATATCACGACCAAAAGCAGAATGGAGAGCACGGGCTCAAAACTGTCGCGATATCGCGACATGTCGCGCTATCGCGGGTTTTTAGAGGAGAGAGAAGCCAAAGTCGGAGAATGTCGCGATATCGCGACGTGTTCCAAAATCATGGTCAAAATGGTCAAATGGAACAAGGCACCAGAAATGTCATGATATCGCGACGTGTTGCAAAATCGCGACGCATGACGAAGAATCAAGTTGAAGATTAAAATTGTCGCGATATCGCGACATGTTGTGTTTTCGTGAGGTCTCATGCAAAAAAGAGCTAAGTCCAAGAATTGTCGCGATATCGCGACATGTCGCAGTTTCGCGGTCAACAGGGGCAAGAGGTACAGTCAACGCAAATATGTCATGATTTCATGACATGTTCCAAAATCGTGACCTAAAGACAGGATGAAGGGCAAGGTGGAAAATTGTCGTGATATCGCGACATGTCGGATTTTCATGACAGGGAAGAGAGGATTGAGCAGCTGAAAGAAATCATCGCGATTTCGTGACTTGTTTCATTTTCGTGACCTGGAGATGACAACGAAGGTGTCGATGGAAGAATGTCATGAAATCGTGACCTGTTGCATTTTCGCAAAGGTAGACATGAAACTTACAAGGCATGAAAAATTATCACGATTTCACGACATGTCGCAAAATCATGACCTGTCTTGTTTTCGCGAACGAGAAGCAGTGAGAAAGCCAAGCGAGAGAAAGATGTAGCGAAAATCGTGACATGTCATAGTTTTGCAGGAGCAAAGCAAGGAAGGAGCAAAATAGTACGGAACGTCGCAAAATCGTGACATGTTGGGTTTTCGCGACTTGGAGGTGATAATGAAGATGATGAGCAAAAATTGTCGCGACATCGCGACATGTCACAGTTTCGCGTCTTGTCACGTTTTCACGGAAGGACATGAAGAAGAAGGCAGAGAGCAAGAAATTGTCGCGATTTCACGACGCATCGTGTTTTCGCGACCTAAGGTGACGAAGGAGAACAAAGAGCCGAATACGTCATGATTTCGTGACATGTTTGGTTTTCGCGACCCAAAGTGGCAAAAGCGTATGGAGAGGGAAAATGTCACGATTTCGTGACATGTCACGGTTTCACGACCCATCTCGGTTTCACGCCAGGAAGCAGTTCAGCGACCCGATGAAGTATTACGATTTCCCAGAATTAAAAGCTCTCCAGAATTTAATGTTTTGTTGCTTTCCAATGCATGCAAGATGAAAGAACGTGCTCAGGCGTGTAGTTGTTGAAGCTACCAGAATTTAAGATGCCTCCATTATTAAAAGCTCCTGTTCACGATTTTCTAAGGGTTCAAGCTTGGTCCGAGAACGGTCATTTAATGAAAGACAGTTGGTTCCTTGTTTCTGTTTGGATTGTGACTTCTCCGAGGCAGGATTAAGGGGATCATTTCTCTTTTTCGTTACATATTTTGTGGATCTCGAGAAAGTCTGTTTCATGCTTTGAATGTTGCAGAGAGGCGAGACCTCTATAAATATCAATGTATATCTCAGAAAGAGGGATCGAAAGAAGGACTTTTGCTGAAAAACTTGTCAAACTTTTGCATAAATAAAAGATATTTGGCCTCTGATTCTACGAGCAATTTTTTGTGTGGTTTCCTTCTGTCTACTGCATTTCTCGTTTATGCTCATATTTTTATCTGTTGTGGGGATTTAAATTTTGTATCTGAATTTGAATATTGTTGGTGAAGAAGAGTGTGTTGGAATGCAATCTTGAAGGCAATCTGTGCAAGGTTGTAAGTAGATCATGTTACTGTCTTTTGCTATATGTTGTTCATGTGCTTGAGGTGTTTTTCTGTTGCTAAGCTTTCCTAGATCTGACAAATTCAGCCTGTGGCTATATTTACCATTTCTTTCTGCACATTTCTCATTTCTTTCCTGCAACTCTAGTCTTCAAAAGATAAGATTTAGTAAGGGGAACCAGCCCTCTCTGGAGATTGGTCCAGGAGACATTTCTTTCTCTCGGCCTTTCAATGTTGGCCGAGTCTAGGGCGTATTTATTTTAAAATCCTTTCCTGTGGCAGATTCGTGACCAACAGTTTTTGGCACGCCCGGTGGGACAGACTGTTTTTGTCTCAAAAAGATCCATAATTTAGTCCAAAATTATATAAACCCGCCTATGCGTAATAGTTTTTTCCATAGTATTCAGGTTTAATGTTCGCCTTCATGCTATAAAGTTAGAACATTTGGTGACTCTGCAGTACCCAGAAATCTCTGAACGTGGATACAGTGAAAGTTGTACTTCATGATCACGAGATCGAAGTCCAAAAAAGTTGAAAATCTTGTTGAGTTTTTTGAACTTGACAGCACAAAAATAGGTGAACACTCTAGGTTGGTTTCCCCATCGCTTGCATCATCTGCCATATCCACACAAATCCTTGGTATTGTTACTAGTTTTCCATCTTCTCAGTCACATACACTAGTCCCAATGGCCCAGTATCCTCCACCCAGGCAGTTTTTAGCATGGAATAGTTCAGGAGCCTTGAATTTACAGGCTCAAAATCTAGTTCCTCAGGCTGCTTTGAAAGCCTTGCCAACCTATGATGGTACTGGTAAGACTGCATATGAACATATTCATGATGTAGCTTCTTTGGCAGCCATTCATGATATAACAGACGAAGATGTGATGGTAAAGTTATTAGTATTATCCCTGAGAGGAAAATTGTTGTATTGGTACCGATCTCTGCAACCAGGCACTATTGCGTCATGGGATCAGTTAGGAGAACTGTTAATTAAGAATTTTCATGAACAGGCTGATCCATTTTCATTACTGCATCAGTTTAACGCAATTCAGAGGCACCCGTAGGAGGCAATAGCAGATTTCAATGTTCGATTTACCAGAAGCTGGCAGCGAGTGCCTGAAGGTCTTCGCCCTACCCATGAGCAAGCTACGTTCTACTATCTTCGAGCGTTCAACACAGACATTGGCTTGGCGATCAGGCAGTCCAATGTGATGACCTTCCTAGAACTATTCGAACAAGCACAAAAGGTGGAGGCAGACTTGATTGCAATCGGTAGGCTTCCTCCAAAGGTAACAATGCCCATTTTACCTGATATTCCACAACATTTATATCCTAGTTCATTTTCGCAATCTATGTCTTCCATGTACCCTGTTCCATCATGGAGCTCGAGTGCACCTCAGATTGCACCCATCCCAGTTCCTCAGCTCCCTACTCTAGCAAATCCCCAGTTGCCTGCACCCAGCACTCTGCCATTCCTCGCTTCCACTTCGTTCCCGGCATTACCGATGCCGCAAGCACCTTTGCCCTTACCAGCACCTCCTGTGCCTGTAAATCTTGATCCTTATACGACACTCTTGCAAGAGGTAAAATCTGCCAATTCCGCAATAAGAGCAATGGGTAATAAGATCACACTTATTGAAAGGAAGCAGGCTGAGCGAGATTTCCAACCCAGGAGATTTCAGCCTCCGTCGATTACTAGAGAACAAGCTGCTTCAACAAGCAAAGCACCCGAGAAGAACCTGACTGTTTTGGCAAATGAAGATGCAGTCCTTGCAGAAAGAACATATTGGTGTTCAACATGTAATGATCCACATGGCGAAGACACTTGCATGGTTCATTTGAACTATGTGCAGACATTGGCCGCTAGCTCTTCGGGAGGGCAAGTCAACATGATCTCTGAGGTAGATCATAACTTAATGGTTCCATCTGAAGAACAAGTTTCAGTTCTCACGAGAACTGGAAAGAGGCCTGTCATAGTAGATCCTACTGAGATAGAGCCATTAAAAGTGCCAGCTGATTCGAGAAAACAAGTGAAAACTCTTGTGTCAGTATCAAAGCTAGATGGGCTTGTTCTATCGAAAGATCCTGTTCCACACAGAGTGCAAGAAAAAGCTTTAGCTACACAAGCAAGAGCTGAAACAGAGGAACAAGCAAGAGAAAAGCTGAAGTACCCATCATTGACTAAAAGGCTGAGGGTAGAAGCCACTCAGCAGTATCGGAGCAGATATGACCCCCCATTGAAAAGAAGGAATCTGCAGTGGCTGCATACAACATTGTCGAAGAATTGAAGAAGATCCCAGCTAAGGTTAGTCTTTATGATGCATTACAATTGCCTGGGTAGGTAGATTTATTACAAGAATCCTTGAAATCTATGAAGGATAGTGAGAAGAGTCCTACCCAGATAATTTATGCTCAAGCGTTAACCACTTCAATCACTGGCAAGAATAGACCACCCCCGTTTTATCTGTCACTTCGAATGGAGGGTTGGATCGTGCATAACTGCATGATTGACTCCGGTGCCGCTACAACTGTCATGCCAAAGGCAGTTTGCGAAGTTATGGGTATGGAATACACACGAAGTAGCCCTGGAGTCTTGCAGTTGGATGGTACTCCTATGAAAATGGTGGGTGTAATCAAGGATGTCCCGATTGTTTTACATAGTATGCCTCAGATTACAGTCATTCAGGAGATAGTTGTGGTCGATCTAGAACCGTATTTCAGTATGTGCTTATCAAGAGAATTTATTGCTAAGTTGGGAGGCTACCTTTCGCTGGATTATTCTCACTTGGAGATCCCTTTTAAAGGAAAGAGAATCCGGATTCATAATGAAAAACCTTCCTCTTTTCATATTGAAAGGTTGGATGAAGCAGGAAAGACCATGCAGCTCATCAACATGCTAACCGAAGAGTTAGAAGGTTCTGATTTGATGAATGAGGTTTTGGATGAGCTTCAGTTGGAAGATGAGTTTTCAATGCTTGATTTCAATGCTATGCTGGAGACCGAAATCGGTTGTTATTCTATCACAAAGCCCGAGGATGGCGCAATGAAGGTACTCCTTAACCAAGATGATCAGAGCTCTATCCCCGATCAATTATGGAAGTTGTATTTTGATGGGGCAAGATGCAAAAATGGTGCAGGAGCAGGTATTGTTCTGATTTCTCCCTCTGGCTTACAAAGAACATATTCATACCGTCTCACTTGGAATTGTACTAACAATGCTGCCGAGTACGAAGCATTATGCCTAGGCTTGAAAAAGGCAAAAAAATTGGGAATTGAACAATTGCAGATTTTTGGTGATTCTGAGTTGATTGTAAACCAAGTAACAAACAGGTGTATTTCCAAGCAACATTATCTCAAAGCATACCACAACCAAGTTTGGGACCTGTTCGAGTCTTTCACAGCTCTGAGTATTCAAGCCATTTCACGAGAGCTGAATAAGCATGCTGATCTTCTAGCATCTCTTGGAGCAAATTTTTCTCCAATTGAGCAGGTAGTGAAGAAACCAAAAATAGTAAGAATGGTGTACAGGCCTAGTGTCCCAGACAAAGACACTTTCTGGCAAGTCTTCGAGAGCGATGAGCAAATCATTAACTTTTTGATTCAAGAAGCTGCCACTATCAAAGGAAGAACCTTGGAGCACGAAGAAACCGATGGTCTGATTCAGTTGCGAAATAATCATATTCCGAAAGGTCTTATCACTCTAGAAAGTTTGTTTGATCAACATGATCGGTCCAAGAAACATCGGATTGAGATCGACAAGAAAGAGTATATGGAGCTACAGTTGGAACCCAATAAGGTCATTAAGATTGGGACTGATTCTACTCCTAATGAACTGCAAGAGATCAGGCAACTGTGTCAAGAATTTTTTGATATCGTGGCCTGGAGCTACGAGGATCTGAGGGGATATGACAAACAGATTATTCAGCATACTATCGAATTGGAAGAAGGAGTCAGACCCTTCAGACAAAAGCAGCGACCAGTGAACCCAAATATTGAGACTCTCATGAGGGCCGAACTTGTGAAAATGTTGCAGGCCAAGATTATATATCCGGTTAAGCACTCGACTTGGGTTGCTAATCTGGTTTCGGTTCGAAAGAAAAATGGAGACATACGACTGTGTAGATTTTCGGAACCTGAACCGCGCATCTCTGAAAGATCACTATCCCTTGCCTCGCATTGATCAGATACTCCATGTTGTTGTTGGGGCTCAGCGTTTCTCACTGCTAGATGGTTTCTCTGGATATAACCAGATTTGGGTTAGGGATGAGGACCAGTACAAGACTGCATTCACAACCAAGTGGGGCACTTTTTCTTATCAGCGCATGCCTTTCGGATTGTCCAATGCTGGGGCCACATTCCAGAGAGCCATGGACATTGCATTCGAGGAGCTGTTGAACAAGATTATTGTCATTTATCTTGATGATATGACTGTCTTTTCACATAAACGGGAAGATCATTGTTCTCATTTGAGGCAAATATTTGAAAAATGTAGAGAGTTTGGTATTTCCATTAATCCAAAGAAGTCGGTTTTTGCAGTGAAGGAAGGTAAACTCTTGGGGCATGTCATTTCAGAAGAAGGTTTGGCAATTGATCCATCTCGAGCCGAAGCATTGAAGAAACTGTCGCTCCCTGCCAATAAGAAAGAGTTGCAGTCTTTCTTCGGGCAGATTAATTTCATCAGGAAGTTTATTTCTGACTTTGCCCAGGTCGTCAAGCCCATGACTGAGTTGTTGAAGAAGGACACCGAGTTTAAGTGGACGACTCAGAGGAAGGAGGCATTCCAGGAGATTAAGGACAGAATCGCGCAGGCTCCCGTATTAATTAATCCTGATTATTCGAAATATTTCATTCTGTATGCAGTTGGAGAAGATGAAAGCTATGCTGTAGTACTCACATAGAAAGGAGATGATGGGAATGAAAGGCCCATTGCTTTCCTGAGTCAGGTTATCTTACCTCATGAGGGAAGATATAATTTCATTGAAAAGTAGGTATATGTTGTCATGAAGTCTCTTAAGAAATTCAAGCACTTCATATCTCAGATTAGGAAAGTGGTTTATGTTATACATCCCGATGTCAGGAATTTCATCATTCAGGGTGAGATGGGTGATAAACGCGCTGGTTGGGTCACCAAAATTCAAGAATTTGATGTTGAGATTCATCCGACCAAGCTGGTGCGAGGTAAGGCCTTATGCCAGCACTTAGCGAAGACTGCAGCATCTGGGACAGTTGATTATCAAGCGGATGATTTTGTTGAAGATAGGAATCTGGTGAACCTCTTAGCACAAGGACAAGATTGGGCTGATGACCTGGTTAACTATTTCACAACTGGTAGATGCCCTTCACAGTTAAATGCCTCACAACGGAGAAGGTTTCACCTGCAAGCTCTCAGGTATGTGTTGCTGCCCGAAGGATTGTTTTTCAAGAATATTGATGGCGTTCTTTTAAGGTGTGTCAAGGAATCAGAGAAGGCTAGACTCCTGGAGGAGTTTCATTCCGGCATATCGGGAGGACACTATGCGAGGTAGGCCTATGGCTTTAAAAATTATTCGGGCTGGTTACTATTGGCCAACTTTGTTCACAGATACTTTCAAGATTGCCCAAGCATGCGACAGATGTCTGAGGTATACAGGAAGGGTTAGAAATGCATCATTGCCCCCGCATCCAATTCAGGTTGAAGCACCTTTTCAGCAGTGGGGACTGGACTTTATTGGGATCATTGATCCGAATTCTTCAGCTGGACACAAGTATATCTTGACGGCTATAGATTATTTCACAAGATGGTCTGAGGCTATTCCGACCAGGGTCGCAAATCAAGATGTGGTGATTTCTTTCATCGAAGGGCTGATCACGCGTTTTGGCGTTCCTGATGCTATTATCACAGATAACGGAACTCCATTCGTTGGAGCTGAGCTAGCAAAATTTGCAAACAAGTATGGTGTTTTCCTGAAGACATCCTCTAACTATTACCCTCAGGGGAATGGCTTGGCGGAGTCCACAAACAAGAACTTGCTACGGATTTTGAAGAGATCCTTGGGGGATAACAAGAGATCGTGGCACCTTCTGCTGAATCAAGCCTTATGGGCAGATAGGATTTCAATCAAGAAGTCTATCAAGACTTCACCATATGCCCTGGTATATGGGAAAGAGGCAAGGTTGCCTCGTTCATCTAGAATTGCCAGTATTACAGCAATTGCAGGGATTTTTGGATGATGAAGCGGATATGGATTCCATGGATATGCGGTTGGCTCAGTTGTTGCAGTTGGAAGAGCAACGTTCTTTGGCCTATGAGGAGTTTGCTAAGCATACGCAGGTTGTTTCAAAATGGTTCCATAAAAATTCCACTGATCGTACACTCAAGGTGGGTGATTTGGTCCTGAAATGGAATGAAAGGAAAGCCAAGCCAGGAATGCACAAGAAGTTTGACGCTCTATGGGAGGGTCCATTCCGCATTGTCAGCGTAGGTGCAGCAAATTCGTTTCATCTAGAGGATCTGGATGGCAGCCCACTTCCTATTTCAGTGAACGACTTTCATCTGAAAGCCTACACTCCATGAAGTATGAGTCCAGTATTACCTTGTACAGTTATTTTGCTTTTGTAAAAAAAAAAAAAAAAAGAAAAAGAAAAAGAAAAAATTGTGTGGAGTTCCTCTATGTACACAGATTACCAACTTCGGCTCTTTTGTATGCGAGCCCGTAGGTACGTTATTTCTTTCTTTTTTCCTCTTCCTTCCCAACAGATAGTGGCTTTCCTTTCTCTCTTCCTTCCACTTCCTTATTTTTCATTTCCTTCCCCTTCCATTCCTTCTCCCTCTATCCGTAATCCAGCCACTTCTGTTGTTTCTTCTCTCCTCTCTGATGTTCCCATTTCTCCTTTTCCTTTTCTTCTAATCCATTGTCATTTCAGCATTTATCCACGATTCTCACCGCCTTCGTCATCCCACCTGCTTCCATTCCATTATTCATTTTTCTCCATCCCCGCAGCTGGTGACACAGTAGCTCCCTCTTTAGTTGTTGTATCTACCACTGTCACTCCTTCATTTTCTTCATTCCACCATTTCATTCTCGTTCCATGGCCTGCACATCTACGGGTCATCATTTCATTCATTTTCGTTTCACAACCCCGGTGCTTTCATCACTGTCATGGAGATCCCTTTACAGCACCTGGTGGTTAAGCTCACTCAAGCTAGGCCAAATACACATCTATTTGAGTTTTTTGAAAGTCAGCAAGAGGTCGTTGCAGCAGTCTGCAGAGATGTCTCCCATCAGTCAGCATTCTGTTCCTCCAGTTTTTCTTGACTCTGTTGCCCAATGGATTCAGGCCTGGAGTTCGTGCATACAACAGAACTGTATACCCCGTGAGCCGCCAAGAATGTTGGCATTTTTGCCACATTGTTTTGATTGTTGTTGATTCATGCATAAATTGTTGAGTACTCACTCCTCTATGTTTTTTCATGAGTTTTGGTGCCAAAACAGCTAAGTCCAAAAACTATCGCGATATCGCGACCAAAAGCAGAATGGAGAGCACGGGCTCAAAACTGTCACGATATCGCGACATGTCACGCTATCACGGGTTTTTAGAGGAGAGAGAAGCCAAAGTCGAAGAATGTCACGATATCGTGACGTGTTCCAAAATCACGGTCAAAATGGTCAAATGGAACAAGGCGCCAGAAATGTCATGATATCGCGACGTGTTGCAAAATCGCGACACATGACGAAGAATCAAGTTGAAGATTAAAATTGTCGCGATATCGCGACATGTGTTTTCACGAGGTCTCATGCAGAAAAGAGCTAAGTCCAGGAATTGTCGCGATATCGCGACATGTCACAGTTTCATGGTCAACAGGGGCAAGAGGTACAGTCAACGCAAATATGTCATGATTTCATGACATGTTCCGAAATCGTGACCTGAAGACAGGATGAAGGGCAAGGTGGAAAATTGTCATGATATCGCGACATGTCGGATTTTCATGATAGGGAAGAGAGGATTGAGCAACTAAAAGAAATCGTCACGATTTCATGACTTGTTTCATTTTCGCGACCTGGAGATGACAACGAAGGTGCCGATGGAAGAATGTCACGAAATCGTGACCTGTTGCATTTTTGCAAAGGTAGACATGAAACTTACAAGGCATGAAAAATTGTCATGATTTCATGACATGTCACGAAATCGTGACCTATCTTGTTTTCATGAACGAGAAGCAGTGAGAAAGCCAAGCGAGAGAAAGATGTAGCGAAATCGTGACATGTCATAGTTTCATGGGAGCAAAGCAAGGAAGGAGCAAAATAGTACGGAACGTCACGAAATCGTGACATGTTGGGTTTTCGTGACTTGGAGGTGATAATGAAGATGATGAGCAAAAATTGTCGCGATATCGCGACATGTCACAGTTTCGCGTCTTGTCGCGTTTTCACGGAAGGACATGAAGAAGAAGGCAGAGAGCAAGAAATTGTCACGATTTCGCGACGCGTCGCGTTTTCGTGACCTAAGGTGACGAAGGAGAACAAAGAGCCGAATACGTCATGATTTCGCGACATGTTTGGTTTTCGCGACCCAAAGTGGCAAAAGCGTACGGAGAGGGAAAATGTCATGATTTCGTGACATGTCGCGGTTTCACGACCCGTCACGGTTTCGTGCCAGGAAGCAGTTCAGCGGCCCGATGAAGTATTGCGATTTCCCAGAATTAAAAGCTCTCCAGAATTTAATGTTTTGCTGCTTTCCAATGCATGCAAGATGAAAGAACGTGCTCAGGCGTGTAGTTGTTGAAGCTACCAGAATTTAAGATGCCTCCATTATTAAAAGCTCCTGTTCATGATTTTCTAAGGGTTCAAGCTTGGTCCAAGAATGGTCATTTAATGAAAGACAGCTGGTTCCTTGTTTCTGTTTGGATTGTGACTTCTCCGAGGCAGGATTAAGGGGATCATTTCTCTTTTCCATTACATATTTTGTGGATCTCGAGAAAGTCTGTTTCATGCTTTGAATGTTGCAGAGAGGCGAGACCTCTATAAATATCAATGTATATCTCAGAAAGAGGGATCGAAAGAAGGACTTTTGCTGAAAAACTTGTCAAACCTTTGCATAAATAAGAGATATTTGGCCTCTGATTCTACGAGCAATTTTCTGTGTGGTTTCCTTCTGTCTACTGCATTTCTCGTTTATGCTCATATTTTTATCTGCTGTGGGGATTTAAATTCTGTATCTGAATTTGAATATTGTTGGTGAAGAAGAGTGTGTTGGAATGCAATCTTGAAGGCAATCTGTGCAAGGTTGTAAGTAGATCATGTTACTGTCTTTTGCTATATGTTGTTCATGTGCTTGAGGTGTTTTTCTACTGCTAAGCTTTCCTAGATCTGACAAATTCAGCCTGTGGCTATATTTACCATTTCTTTCTGCACATTTCTCATTTCTTTCCTGCAACTCTAGTCTTCAAAATATAAGATTTAGTAAGGGGAACCAGCCCTCTCTGGAGATTGGTCCGGGAGACATTTCTTTCTCTCGGCCTTTCAATGTTGGCCGAGTCTAGGGCGTATTTATTTTAAAATCCTTTCCTGTGGTAGATTCGTGACCAATAGGCCCATATGCAAAAGATCAAAGAAAAATACAAGAAAAGTGTCACGATATCACGACATATATAGCAGGCAAGAAATCTATCGTGATTTTGCGACATGTTGGAAGAGAGAGAAAAAGCAAGAAAAACTGTCATGATTTTGCGACATGTTGGAAGAGAGAGAAAAAGCAGGAAAAATTGTCATGATTTCGCAACATGTTGGAAAAGAAAAAGACAAGTAAGAAAAGTGTCGTGATATCGCGACATGTAGAGCAAGAAAGAAAAATTGTCGCGATTTCACGACATGCTGGAAGAAAAAGAGCAAGGAAGAAAAAGTGTCGTGATTTTGCGACATGTTGGAAGAGAAAGGGCAAGCAGGAAAAAGTGTCACGATTTTGTGACATGTTCAAAGAGAAAATGCAAGGAGGAAAAAGTGTCACGATATCACGATATATTGCATTTTCACAGCCAGAAGAGAAGAGATAATGCAAGGAGAAAAAGTGTCGCGATATCGCGACATGTTGCATTTTCACGGTCCAAAGCAAAGAGAAAGAGCAAGGAGAAAAAGTGTCGCGATATCGCGACATGTTGTATTTTTGCGGGCCGAAGCAAAGAGAAAGAGCAAGGAGAAAAAGTGTCGCGATATCGCGACATGTTGTATTTTTGTGGGCCGAAGCAAAGAGAAAAAGCAAGGAGAAAAAGTGTTGCGATATCGCGACATGTTGTATTTTCGTGGGCCGAAGCAAAGAGAAAAAGCAAGGACAAAAAGTTTCGCGATATCGCGACATGTATTTTCGGGGCCAAAGCAAAGAGAAAGAGAGAGAAAGAAAAAGTGTCGCGATATCGCGACATGTCGCATTATCGTGACTTAAAAAGGGCAGCCAGGCAGAGAAAGAAAAAGTGTCGCGATATCGTGACATGTCGCATTATCACGACTCAAAAAGGTAGCCAGGCAGATAAAGAAAAAGTGTCGTGATATCGCAACATGTCACATTTTCGTGACTCGAAAATGCCAGGCAGGCAGAGAAAGAAAAAGTGTCGCGATATCACGACATGTCACATTTTTGCGACTCGAGAAGGAGAGGCAGGCATAGTAACAAAAGTGTCACGATATTGCGACATGTCGCATTTTCACGACTCAAGAAATACAAGTCGTATGTGCGCAAGACAAGAAGAACCCGACTGAAATGAGAAGTATGACAGTGGACCGATATCACTATGGCGGTTACAGGGTCTGTCCAGAATGAAATCTTCAAGCGATGGATAAATTGAGTTGAATTCGATGAAGATCGATGATAGTCGACTAAAATTAGGGTTTACAGTTGTTATAAAAGTCGACTAAGATTAGGGTTTACAGCCGACTAAGATTAGGGTTTTCATCATGAAAATATTGTTATAAAAGTAGGGTTGTTTGTAGAATTGTGTTGTGGTCGAACAAGTCATGGAATGCGTATTGAAGTGTGAAATGTGGTCTTAAGAGTGCAGAAAGATCAGAAGCGATGAGATGATGGCAAAGTGTGCAAAGTGAGCGAAGATTCATGTTGAATTGTCCTAAGTGCGTCTGTGAGTGCGTAGAGAGAGCAAAGTGTGCAGAGAGCAAAAAGGTTGAAGTTCGACCAAGTGCGGCTGTGATTGCACAGAGAAAGCAGAAGGTGCAGAGAGTGCAAAGATCGAAGACGAACGCAAAGTGTAGCTATAAGGGCACAAAGTGTACGAAGACAGTGCGCAGAGGGTGCATAGAGAAATGACTCAAATAAGGCAAAGTGTGGTTGTAGATCGTAGAAGATGTGTCTATTTCATAAACAGTGAGAGAGATTGGGTAAGAAATAGACCAGTTAGGGTCTCGTAAAAGCAAAGATAAATAAGGGGTTGGTACTCCTTTCAGTGGGTGCTGGTAAATTGATTTTAAAGTTGGAGATTTGCAAATGCTGGATTTGGATGGTATTCCAAGTAGTCATTCTTGAGGAGTAGCCAAATTGGTGAACCTCGTTAAATCTTGTGTTGTGTGATGTTCTCTTGTGATACTTGCTTTATCTGGTTTTAAGGTTTCATTATTTCAGTTTTAAGAGCTGTGAATTTAAGTTTAAAGAACTACACTGATTCACCCCCCCCTCTCAGTGCCATTGTAAGACTAAAAAAATATGCTTTATTCCATTATGAAGTCATTTTGGGTTACAAGTACATCCTTCTTAGGGATAATCATGTTGATACGATATTACAATAAGATTCGTGCAATTATTTTCCTCTCAAGGGTAGGTGTGATATTTCAAATGCCTTCGTAGGGTGACATGAACTACCTTAGGGTGGAGTTGACCCTCTTCTTGAGGAATGATTCAAATGATAAGCTCCTTTGAATGTAGATCCCTGTGGTCAAGAAAAAATAGAGAATGATCAAAAACATAGGCAGCCTCTCGCAATAAGGCCCTTAAAAGGAAAGATGCATAAAGATGCGATTGAAAACATGAAATCAAGAAAGCATGTAAAAGATGTTTAAACTATGCTAAACTAATAAATATTAATGGAAATACATCAAAGAGCATAGCAGTTAAGATTTGCATGGTTCAATTAAAGGAAATACAACTTTAAAAGTCATAAAGAACCCATTGATGTATATTTTATGCTACTATACTAAAATCATTCTAACCCTAAATCTATCAGTCAAAAATCTCTACAACTACAATCAAACCATGCAAATGACTAATCTAATCTAATTAGAAATTCAAAAATGAAAATAGTAAGGTGGTGATACCTCTGTTGCAAACCGCAGCACTGGTGCACAGTCTGCAATGTAAACTATGGCTGAAAGTCGTGGTTATCACTCAATTAAGTTTTCCCTCAAAATCAAGGGCAGTGGGCTTGACCTCCTTGTCCAATTGATGTTCAAGGGTTGCCTTCAGTGTAAATATGACAAGTTTTGTGGTTGATTCACTGTGAGGGGCCTTCATTTACCTAGATTTGCATTTATTGGCTCTTCTAGGCTCCTCAAACCTCCATGGTAAATTGATCTTTAGGTGAATAGCAAAATGACCTTCTCCAATGCATGAATTAAGTATGCAATTCAATAAGGCTTCCCTGCTCACTTGATCAATCAACTCTCTATTGATAAATTGACTTTGCTTCGCTATTCAAATCATCTATATATTCTACCCAAATTTAAGGGGTATTTATAGGATGCCCTAGGGCTAGGGGTGGCTTCATGGAGAAGCCAAGATCAAGAAGAGGTGGTTAGGATAGTTGGAATGGAAGCCTTTTGAATATTTCATCCATTAATCACCTTCTTATAAAACACATGGTCATTCAAACCGATTTGGCTCGAATGAAGACCAACTAAAATTTAGTTAAGACCATAGGTTATAGCTACGGTCCAGACTATAAATAGCAGGTGTCAACCGTGGTTTAACCTGTAGACCACATGTTTGGGTTGTGGTTCAGACTGATTAGGCTAAGGAGCCCAAATTGAGTGGTTAGAACCACTACTCTATCTTGGAGTCTGTCTAAGATCTTCCATATGGTCTTGTAGCATGTCTATATGAGTAGTCGCCATCAAAATGACGTATTTTAGGTGTTTACAAAATAATTTGATAACATCATAGATGTTATTCATCTAATACCAATGCCCCATAAACTTGAGGAAGGTTCTCATATGTCCATTGAAGATACCATCGATGTGAACCTTAGTTTAGACATAGACAATCCTCAAATCATTAAACTTGGAAAAAGTTTATCTGTAGATGAACAAGAGCAATTAATTGCTCTCCTCAAGAATAAGAAGGGCATTTTTGCATGGTCTTACCAATACATGCTTGGTCTTGACCCTAACTTGGTTGTCCATAATCCCACCTTACATCCTGATGCGAAGCCGGTCAAACAAAAATTAAGAAATATGCATCCTACCATTGCCCTCATGGTCAAATAAGAGATTCAAAAGCTATTAGATGTGGGTTTCATTGTATCCATTGACTATCCTGAGTGGATTTCCAATATGGTGCTCGTTCGCAAGCCTAACAGGATGATACGCATTTGCACTAATTTTTGAGACCTTAACAAAGCATATCCTAAGGATGACTTTCCTCTACCAAACATTGATACTCTTATTGACACTTACAATTGCCATGAAATTATTTCTCTAATGGATGGTTTTTCAAGATACAACCATATTCAAATCAATCCTTATGACCAACACAAAACAAAATTCACTACACCTTGGGGGAATTTTTTTTACACGGTGATGCCCTCAAAAATGCAAGTGCCATTTATCAACATGCCATGTCATACATCTTCCATGATTACATGCACAGTATAATCAAAGATTATGTGGATGATCTCTTGGAAAAATATAAAACTCAACAAGAGCACATTGGTGTCTTGTAAAAAGTCTATGATCAACTTCTAGAGCATAATAAAAGGTTGAACCCCAAAAAGTATGTCTTTGGTGTTACCTCATACAAACTACTAGGATTCATTATCTCTAAAAGAGGCATTAAGGTGGACCCAAACAAAGTCAAGGCCATCATGGATATGCCTCCCCCAATAAACTTGAAGGAATTACATAGTTTACAAGGAAATATCCAATTGATCTATTGTTTCATTGCACAAATTTTTGATAAATGCAAGTCATTCAATAACCTTCTACAAAAGGGGGTGATAATTTCATGGATGGATGAGTACCAAAAATATTTCAATGACATCAAGAAATAATTGGTTTCTCTACTAGTTTTAATTCCTCCTCATTTGGGGGTCCCCTTCCATCCTTATGTTTTAGCAATGAAATTTTCATCAGAGACAATGCTTGCACAAAATAATGAAAACAATCGAGAGCAAGGTGTCTACTACATTAGTCGAACATTGGTAAGCTATGAAACCAGATATGCTTATGTGGAAAAATTATGCTTAGAAGTGGTTTTTTCCACTAAGAAACTCAGACATTACATGCTTAGTCACATCACATATTTCATAGCTCACAAAAATTCTCTGTGTTACATGATATCTCATACTTACATTAACACCCACACCATAAAATGGATAATGTTTCTCATTGAATTCGATCTTGAGTTTATCAGCTAAAAAACCATTAAAGATCAGGTCATAGCCTATAAAATTGCAAAATATCCACTTTCTTGTGATCAACCATTGATTATTGAGATCCCAGATGATTCAGTATTCATTATCACTAAACAAGAATATTTTATTCCATAGGAAGATGTCGATATCACACTATTCTTTGATGGTTCTAAGTGCAAAAAAGGACAAGGTGCTGGAGTCGTGTTTCATATACCATAGGGGGTACCTATTCCCTTATATTTTAAAATTGACTTCCAATGCACAAACAATAATGTAGAGTATGAAGCCTTAATATTAGGTCTTCAAGCAACCATAGCTATGGGCATAAAGCATATCAAGATATTTGGTGACTCCCTACTTGTTCAAAAAATAAATGGAGAATACCAATGTAAGGAACCAACAATAAAGATTTACCATGAAGTAGCAATGATATTTCTTGCCAAATTTGACTGGTATGAAATCAATAGGTTGCCATGTTAGACTAATAAATTTGTAGATGTGATGGCCTCTCTAGGATCATTGATTACAAAGAACTTTGTAGGAGAGGTACAACCACTCATTGTCACAATGATCTCTAAATATGCAATTATCCATGCTAAATCTAAGGATGAGAAGGACATCTAATTTACCCATACAGAGTTGTATGAGCCTTGGTCCAACCAAATCATAGCCTTCCTCAAGTTTGGAACACTCCCATCAGATATATCATGGGCTGCTAAATGCACTTTCAAGCAAAAGGTAGCTCATTTTTCTCTCTTGGAGGACTTGTTGTATAGACATGGTTATGATGGAGTCTTCCTTCATTGTATCAAGCCTATAGAGGTACAAAGAGCCATAGATGAAGCTCATGATGGTACTTGTGGTGATAATTTTAGTGGAATAGCCATTGCAAAGTGTATTCTATGCATGGGTTACTATTGGACCACCATGGAATGTGAATGTTGTACTTACATCAAGCATTGTTAGAAATATCAATAGCATGCTAATTTAACTCATGTGCCATTATAATTGTTACATCCTATTCAAAGCCTTTGGCCCTTTTCATAATGGGATCTTGAATTTATTGGTAAAATCTCATCTACTTTCTCGAGACAACATACATTCATCATCATGACAACTGAATACTTCACAAAGTGGGTTGAGGCAATTTCTCTAGCTAGTATAACAGGACCTCGAATTGTGGATTTTATACTTCATCATATCATTTGTCATTTTGGTATTCCCTCAAAAATCATCTCTGACAATAGAAAGTATTTAAAAAATAAGGATGCTCGAGCACTTTGCAAAAAATAAAATATCCAACATAGTTTCTTGAATCCTTACTACCCACAAGCAAATGGACAAGTTGAGGCTACCAACAAGACCTTAATTGCTATTGTCAAGAAACTAGTTAAAGAAAATTATTGAGATTGGAATACTCAAATCCCCTTGGTGGGCTTATTGAAAAAGCATCTACACACCTACTAGGGCAATGCCATTTTCACTAGTCTATGAAGTCAAAGCAATTATTCCTCTTGAGCTTGAGATCCCCTCATTGCGAATTTCATTGCAAGAATTCATAGATGATGATATTGCTAGACAAGCACATTTTTATCAACTCACACTTCTTGATGAAATGTGAGTGAATTCTTTAGAGAATTTATGAGTTTATTGGGACCACCTAAAGCATGCTTACAATGCCAAAGTTCATCTATGTGAATTCCAAGTAGGATATATTGTTCTCAAGAAGAATCAATAAAACACCAATGCATTATCGCACATTCATGATAAATTCGTGGCTAATTGGCTAGGTCCATACATTATCACTCAAAAAGTGGGTAAAGAAACTAATAGGCCTACCAGTCTAGAGGGAGATGAAGATCCCGAACCACTTAACATCATCCACTTGAGAGCATTTTATGCTTAATGTGATTTATATATATGTATATATACATGGCTAATACACAAAAACAACATTGCATTTTACACATTGCATTGCACACATTACATTTCATAAATTGCATTTCATACATTGCATTCACAACCATATCCACACATTTCATTCACCATATTAAGGGTTATTTGTTAAGTCTAGATAATAATTGGTCTAATAAAGTTTTGTTACCTTAATTAGGGGTACCTTCAAATCATCATCCATTTCATTGCACCGTTCCATAAAGTCACATTTCCATAATCCCTAGGTGTTTTTGGTCACTCAACCACTCCTAGTTTTTCTAACAACCTCCAATACATGTCGAATTTTCTTTAGGACCAAGACACATTTTTCACTAAGAAAATCTTGAGTTCTGGGAATTGGCTCTAACATTCTTGAACCAAACACAATCACACATCTTAAAAACATCTTGTTTCAAAGAGAGATAACACCATTATTGGTTGAACCTTGAAGTGAAAAGGGTAATCCTTGCTTGTATCATTGTGCACATAGTCCAAAAATAAAAAAGAGTGGTTTTCACCACTATCACAATCATTTCCAAACAAAAGAAGGATTAGTATGGATAGGGTAAAATTCTCATCATACTTTGGTTGAGAATCTGATTCCCCAAAGCTTTAAATATTTTACACATCACACACCACAGATCCTCAAGTTGTAAGGATAAAATTATATTTTCAATCAGACAGTTAGGTAGTCCGAATCCCCAAAGCTTAGAGATTAGATTCTTGGACTATGGAGCTAATCTCCATCGAGGCTATAGATGCTTGATTGGCAGTGGATTATGCTCATGCGTGGTGATACCTCTCTCTTGAAGAGACCTCTAACCGCACATAAGGACAAGCTAGCTTCTTGATCTTCTCCATGATATGTTTCATCTCAATTTACTCAAGATGGTTTAATGAAATCACTTGCACACACATTGGTCCTTGATTGCCTTGAGTCATTACCATATTCATGATTCGGTAAATGAATTAACTACACACACATTTGGTCTTAGAGAAATTAGATAGAAATTAGTGATTTTATCAAATATCACTAGTATGTCTAAGCCTCTGCAAAACAATCAGTTTTCCATATCAATATCCATATCTACATCCATATCAAAATCCATATCATTACATAAGTCTTCCATTTCACTTACCACAATGTTGGTACCCCTAATTAAACAACAATGCTATAAATTGTCAAGAAAAATCTAAACTATGAATTATCATTAGAGCATTAATTCATTTGTATTCATACACATTATCATTACATTATCATCCATCACACATAAAAACATGCATTCAAACAAAATCATCCACACAAAATCATAACACAAAAGTAAAATCCATGTCTATATATATAAATATCACATGTACAATGAATTCCCGAAGGCTACATACAATGGAACACAAAAGCTTATATATAAACAATGTATCTCAACACTATTTAATGCCTATAGGAAGACCCCTATGATGCTGATGGAGCCCTGGACTTAGAGTCGCTATGCCTAGACTCGCTATGCCTAACAAAACCAGATATGGAGGAAGAAGGTTGATCTGGTAGCCCAGTGTGGTGTTGCATCAATAAAGCCTCTAAATCATGGATGTATCCCTCGTAGGACTGAAGGTATAGTATATCCTACCTCTAATGATGGTACCTTTATGCTAGCTCTACCTAGAGCCTCATGATCCTATTCTCACTTCCACCTGCAGCCATCCTCATACCTCTACCTTCACCCACATCTAAGCTACCTCTACATCTCGCTCTGCCACCATATACGGGAGCTAGTATCGATCAGCCTCGAGCCTCACCCACTCCTCCTCACTCTAACCTAGATATCTCTCTAGAACCTCCTCCATACCATCCATACCACCACCATCACCTCTAATATTTATAGGTTGCTCTGCTACATCTCTTGCCCATCTCCCTCGAATGTTAGATCGATGACATCTCTGATGATGGGTATTCTCCTTTGCCTCAACCTCCACCTCATCATCATCCCTGCTACCCTCATCCACTTCTTAGCTAGGTACTGATGGTAGCTATACAAAAAACCATGCATCATACTTAGTGGTAGTTCCCACTTCATCCACATCGAGGAGATCTATCTGTAGACACAAACAATTGACCCACTTTCAATGGGTAATCTTCCTTGCAACCCCTAAAAGGTCCCCAATCCCTTCCAAGGGAAAGGGAAGGCCTATTTATCCTTCCATTTTATTTTATTATACCTTTTAGAAAAATCACACCCCGTTTTCATGAGGCACTTCGTAGAAGTGATATCGTGCCCTATTAGGATCGGGCATGATTTCATTTTTTTAATTTATTTTTAATTTAATTTTATTTTATTTTCTTCTTGGTCTGCTTAGACCTAGGTTTAAACCCTCCAACATTTTTTTGCGTCGACTGTGAGTTTATTTGTGCCTGCCCTGATCGTCTATAAAAGGAAGATCAATCTCACTCTTTAGATATAGAGATATATCATGATCACAAACTTACTAATGCTCATGCAATATTTGTCTTCTAACACTCGCTTACTGATTTTACTTCACTCTGCTTTATATGTCTTCTATAAGCTAACTCAAAGTATGAATTTTGTATTTTGATTTTCTATTGCGTGGATTGGATTTTTGCTTAATTTGGTGGATGTGCATTATGGCTCAGAGGGAAAGAGTACCAGTTCAGATACTTAGCCTTCTTCTATTTCTTCTGTGTTGTCCATTTAGGTTTTGCTCTTTGTGATTTCACATTTAATTACATTTTGTACATGCACTTTTATTTTTTGTGTGTTTCAAATAAAATCATGCTCGACTCTATCGAGGTGTGACTTTGCTAACCCTAATTTAGGGTTTAAGTTCGTAGAAGTAAAATCATACCCCGTTCCAATGGAGCGCAACTTTGCCAAAGCATTATCGCACCTACTTTTTACGAGGTGCAATTTTGTCCAAGACCAGTCTGGGGAAAGTTCTATTTTATAGTTTGGGTAGCTTCATTACTATATATTGAGCATACTGGAATGTTTTGTTTCTATTTTTATATTTTTTGCATATTTGTTTTATGATTAATTCTCCAAAGGTCAATATCTGACTTTGTGTTGAAAGGTAATCTAAGGGACCTATGGGGCTTGACTGTTGTGCCTCTGAGGACTATTACATAGTGGCCTAAGTAGGCTCCCTAAAGTTGATCATCATTTTTAGTGTTTCTTATATTATCTTGTAGAAATAGGTATTTATGATATCATTATACAAGAGGCATCAAAAGATAGGATCAACCATCAATTAAAGCTAAGTGTTATGATTTATCTTACTGGTTTTCTAATATGATATGAATTTAATTCTTAGGCATCTAAAAGTGAAAAGCATTTAGTTTGCATCTAGGGATAATTTTTGTGCATTCATTTTGTAAGTTTATGCTTTAAAGGTTTTTTGGAATAAACCTTAGGTTAGTGAGCATCCAAAATAAAGAATCATATTAGGCTAGATCTTGTATGCTTACATTATGCTTTTAGCTATTGTACTCTATTTTTTGCATTGTCATTGACGTTTCCTAGCTTAGAACTAGAAAGACCAAACTTAGGTGTTTTTATTAAATCTGAATACATCAAACCTTCCTAAATATCCTGAGAACTTGGAGCGATTCCTTAAACCATTTTTGGTGAACCCATCCCCCTAGCACCGAGTGCAGAGCACAACATACCCCCGTGGTTCACCCCACAAAAGGTTCTCTCCTTGTGGATCCAACCTTTTATTTGAGAATTGTACATAGTAGGGCAGTTTTACACCTCTATATATTTGGTGAACCCGACGTGAATACCTCCTTTTTATTTTAAACTTTAAGCAAGATCAATAATTCTATTTGAAAAATATTTAAGTTATTAAAAATTTGTTGTTAGTGTTTTCCCTTGTTTGTTTTTCACTACTTCTAATGGCTCCTTTTCTTAGAAGTCAAAGGAAAAAATTGGAGTCTGACTATGTTCCTTTGGAATATGATCATATTGATAGGGAAGATCCTAATGTAGATCTAGAAGAGCAAGAAGAGATATACATGGAAACCAAAACTAATCCTGATCCTTTTGTTGGACCTAATGGTAGTTATGTCTTTTCATCATTTGATCACATTTACAAATTCATGAAAGCTCATAAGGAAAAACTATTGGAATATATAGAATGAGATGATTATATTGAAAAAGAGGATGCTACTTCTTCCTCTCCCAATAGATATTCTTTACTTCCTATATATCAATCCATGCATCAAAACAATTTAAAGAACCAAGTGACTTGTGCCACTACTAATACCACCAATGTTGGAGGGAATCTACAAGTCTCTCTAACTAGTAATGGCCTGAAAAATTATTCTCAATTTCCTCCTTCATCCTCTAATATCAATACCATTTCTTATGTTCCACCAAACGTTAGTTATCCATAAAATTCCACATACAACCAAAGTATCCAAAACTTGAATCAAACATCATTGTTTCAACATGCATACTTTCCTCCTTTGGGAAGTCTGGGAAACATACATAGTAATTCAGAGATGCAAAATTTGGCAAATATAGTGAATCAGTTGGTTTCAAGGATGGATATGATTCAGCCTTTAGGGTTTACATATAGTTAGAAATAAATATGTAGTCAGCCATTGGATCCTATTGTTGCTGCTAGACCTTATCCTATGCATTTTCCCATGCCTCTATTGCCAATCTATAAATAAACTGAAGATCCAATAGAGCATTTAAGAGGATTTAGGATAGCTTACCATGATCTTGTTTATAATGACATGCCCTTATTGAAAAATTTTCCAATGAGTCTTTCTGGAGTGGCATTAGAATGGTATTATCAATTGCCCAACTATTCTTTGAAAAGTATTGATAAGACTGCAAATATGTTTGTTCATTAGTTTAGTGCTTACGTTGAAAAGGAAGTGACTATGAGAGATCTATATGATTTAAAACAAAGTAAATAAGAAAGCTATTCAGAGTTTCTAGCTTGTTGGAGAATTTTATTTTACCGATTAAGACAACTTGTGTCTCAGAAAGATATGCTTGATATATTCATTGGTAATTTATAAGAACAATTATCTTATGCACTAGAAACTACTATTGTCACATCTCTAGATCAAGCAATTGAGTTAGCAATAAAAGTGGAACAAGCTCTCATTAGAAGAGGTCAGCTTAAAGTTAAATAATATAATCCAATTAATTCTTAACATAATAATAAGCATATAGGAGGCAATAGTGATAGTAGACCTGTTAACAATATCACTAACATCCTACAAAAGTTTATACTTTAGAAGCCTCCTCAAAGGAACCTCACAAGACTTAATATGCCTATGGAAGCAGTTTTAAAATAACTATTGGAAACTAAGGCAATTGAATTACCACCAGTAAGATATCCAAATACTACAGCTCATTGGTATAAGGCAAATCAATATTTCACTTACCATAGAGTAGAAGTACATTGGACAAACACTCGTAAGAAGTTGAAGCATGTGATTCAAGATTTGATTGATGTAGGGTGTATTGATTTAGGAAATCTCCAATCAATAAGTAATCAAACTCCTACTCAACAAGTTCTAATAAAAAATCAAGACATGGGGATATTTAAGGATCCCCTGCCAAAGCATGAGCAAAAAACAACCAATCAGGTGGCTCATCAATATGATTCCCTACATCATAGTAATATGGTTGGTATGGTTGGAGTAACTACAAGGAAAAAGGCTCATAATCAACAAAATTAGCAAGGATAGAGTTTAGTATCACAACATAGTTTAGTTTTAAAGGAGAATCAAAGAAGATATTCAACTACAAGGATTCCACCTATAGTGTTGAGACCACAGTTACAAGTTTCATTTGATCTTCATAAGTAGTTAGCTAGTACACCAACAAAGATATCAGTGTTAGAACTTTTATAGAAATCTCCCGATCATATAAATACTTTAATGAAAGTTTTACAACAATAATCTGTTTCCCCAGATATCCCTCTTGATGCCATAGTTGACATCGTAGGTTCTTTTGGGATACATCATGTATCATTCTTAGATGATGATAAACCTTCCTCAAATTTACATGGAGAATCTTCACTTTACATCATCGCACTTATTGGGGATACCCTTATCAAGTGAGTTTTTATTGATAATGGTTCATCCCTCAATTTGTGTACATATCAATTCTTTCAAAAATTTGGATTAAAAGAGGAAGATTTAACAAAAACTGATATCATCATTAAATATTTCAACAATGAGTCCCAAGAGGCCTGTGGTGTCATATCTCTCCCCTTAAAAGTGGGGCTGAGAATATTGGATACTTTGTTTTAAGTGGTACATTGCCTTACATATTTTAATATCCTTCTTGGGTGACCTTGGATCCATGCAATGAAGGTTGTCCCTTCTACTTTTCATCAGTGTCTCAAATTTGAATTTAAGAATCAAGTTGTCACCATTTCGGACAACCCTCGACCATTTGAATTTTCTTCAAATATAGAGTTAGCTCAATTAGATTCTTATTCTTATCCTTATATTTCTTCAAAAATTTCTCCATGTTCCTCATCTCAAATCTTTAAGCATATTCAAAGTTTAAAAGTGAGTTAGGAACATAAAACCCATTATTTCTCCTTGGATCATGATAATCCATTTCTTCAAGAGCCTCTTCTAGATCTAGCCAATCTACCACCTTCACCCCAAACTATGGTCTTGCCTCATAAGAAGGGTGATTTTATACACATTGGAACATGTACTTTTATCTTCGGAGGTATGGCTTCCAAATAAAAGCTCCATGGTAGCAACCCATCTCTTAATGAGTTCTCTTTCACTCAATGCTATCTCACTAATGATTATCCCCTTCTTAAGTAGGTCCTGTATGGTATGGGATATGCAGGTAAAGGATTAGGACCACAATAGAAGGGTATTCAAGAACCCTTGGATGTTGAGATTTGGCTTGGGAGATGTGATATAGGTTTTATACCTATTAAGAATCAATGTCTACCTTTTGAGGATGATGACCATATTATGACTTATGCAGAATATATGGAAAAGTTATCAATAGATGATAATAAAAGTGTTAATTTTTATTTTCCTCCAAAGATAATTGTTGGTAATTTTGGGTACCTTGGGTACATTGCCTTTGCTCAAGTGTAGATGTTGTCATTGATGTCAAGAAGCTTTTGAAGGAATTTGATTTGAGGTCAAAAGGATCTAAGTTCAAGGAAGGGTTTTTGTGAAAACCAAGGTAGATAAAATAAAAGGTTTTATTTAAAACCATGGACAACATATTTGAAATGGGTTTTTCTTAAAACCCAAGTTGGCTTTTCGTTTCGTTGAAAAAGGTGCCCCGGTGATGGAGATATTTATTTTTAAATATTTAGTTTAAATTTTAATTATTTAAAATTTAAATTAAAATATTTTCCACCGATGGAAATCATGTTATAAAGGGCCGACGTGTTTGGTAATGCATCAAAGTGCATATAAAACGAGGCAAATAAATTCATTAATGTTGAGCAAAGAATTCGATATTAATCCCTGTGCATTTTCGATTTCGGCATCGAAGCCCCTGTGCCAGCGAAGGAGGAAGTCAAGCGTTGTGTGGTCAAAGGTGTTCATGCTTTAAAAAGGGGGTTGCGATGTTTTAAGAAGAGCTCGAAGAAATTCTGTTCGAAGAAAAGGACAAAACATCCTTCGCATTAGAGTGTGCTCGAACATAATACACCTTGGTCAAAATTAGATAGCGTTGTGCGAGATTTGTTCAGTAACACAAAAAAATGAAGGAGAGCAAGTTTTGATGATGGCGCACACAATTCGAAAAGCAAGAAGGGGAGTGAAGTAATTACCGAGGTTACGCGAAATTCAAACGACCGCAGTGAAGTAAGGTATGCGTAGTTTAATGTGAAAAATGCAGCAGTCGTCTTGTTTCTGTGATAGAGCTTCATACCTTTCGAAGGTCAGGGTTCGGTTTTTGCACCAAGGAAGAGTCTTGTTCGAAGATAAGAGGGAGGCCCCTCTCCCTTCCTCACATGGGCATGGATAGCCCACGTGGTTTAGCCAAGCAACTTGGCTAGAGGAGACAACGGATCAAATCACGTCGAATCCCCTTTTTAGGGGTGTAAGAGGTATGCTCATGAAATCTAATTTATGCGGAAGGGTAGTGAATAAAACATATTTTTCATTGTCTAAGGTATCTCCAAAGTTGGTTTGGGAGGTATAAGGTTAGCAAAATTAATATTTTTTTATATAGTTTTTATTAAGTGTAATGGAGTTGATAAGGTGAATATAAGAAATATGTTATGTATGATTTGTTGAATGAGGTTGAAAGAAAAAGACATAGAACCTTGATTATATTTGGACCAAGGAATATTCTTGAGGAAATATTAAAGAAATATGTTGTCTACTAACCTTCTTGAGTTTGGCAAAAAGGTGGTTATGGTTATGACAAATTTGTGAGATCTTCTTCATATTCAATAAGGTATGGGCACTTTCTTCTTATGAGTATGATTGGTGTATGTTTTTCCTGAAATAATATTGGAGTGAAAAGGTATTCAACTAGGTTTCCTTTGGTTGGGTATAAATCCTATTTTCTGGTTTGTTGAAGACTACTTATGCATTGTTATCCTTGATGAGAGTTTTGGTGAATGCAGAATTCTGGTTTGAGGTAGTGGAAGCATTGTGCACTAGGGTTTATGTTTGTAAGTCTTGCTACTTGCATTGAGATGGTGAAACCCTTAGTTGGCTGTTTTGATTTTAATGGATGAGTTGCTTCTATAGAGGTTGTGTTGATCAAGTTAGTGCTTTACTTGATACATGATTTGGGCTTACTCCTTTGAGTTGATTTGAGCAAGTTTTCTATGCATTTGGTGATATTGTGTTGGTGGCTGTTTTGTTCAAATATCTTTGGAGGGAAAAGGATTTCTACTTGTTTCCTTTTCTTGTGATGATTCGTTGAATGCTTCAAGGTTAATGTTGAGTTGAATGATGTTGGTTAAACCTTGTCTTTGAGCATTGTTGTTGAAGCCCTAATTGGTTGAGAAAAGATATTGGTTGTGGAAATAACATGAGTAGCATTGTTATATGAGATATTGCATGTTTGGCAATTGTTGGGTTGTGTTTCATGTTCTTGATAAAAGCATACTACATCCATCTTATTCTTTTGAGTTTTGAGATTGAGTTGAGTTTGAGATTGGGAGTTAAGTATAGAACATATTGAGTCTTTAACAATTCTCTTTATGCTTCTATGAGGTTGTTGAATCACATTGGGTCTCTAACAATTCTCTTTGTGGGTTCATGCCAAGCAAGTTTTTCTTGATAAACTTGTGAGCAGGTTTTGGACAGGTTCCGTTGGGGACTTGTGGGTTTTGGACAGGTTCCATTGGGGACTTGTGAGCAGATTTGAACAGGTCCTAGCAGAGGACTTGTGAAGCTGATTTTGATAGTTCTATCAAAGAACTTGAGGACAGAGGTGCATTGGTTCTATGAGAAGAACCTAAGGATAGATTTGTGCTAGATCGAAGGATTGTATTTAGTGCAGATTCGAGGACCAGCTTTTGAGGTGATAGAGTTGAGGACAAAGGTCTCCAGCCAGAGCAGGGAAGACAGGCGTCTTCTGTGGATAGAGTTCCATTTGCTAAGGGCAACGGAGGTAGAGGTCTTCTAGAGGATCACCGACCGAGAGCGAGCTAGGGGAAGGTATCTCCTTTGAGGAGAGGCTCATAAATTCAAATTGGGGGAAGGTATCTCCTTTGGTCCGAGGCTCATAAACATTGTAATTGGGAAGGTTTCCCAAAGAACTTTGAGATAACTTTTAGAGAAAAGTTTTGTGGACGTAGCCCAGGATTTCTGGGTGAACCACGTTAAAATTTGTGTCACTTTGTGGATGATCTTGTGCATTGTTTTGATATTGCTTTGGATATATTGCTTTACTGTTTTGAAGTATAAAAGGAAAAGTAAAAAGAGGTCTTATACTATTCACCCCCCTCTCAGTATAAGCTTGTGTTCTTCAATAATGTCTTGTGATATGGTTGGCTTTGTTTCTATGCAATAAAATGATGAATCTTTGTATAATATCTTTTATGCTATAAATAATGATGCTATTAGAAAATGTTGCGATTATCGTGCCATAGATGTTGACCAAAGAACTTTAAAAGAGCTTCTCCATGACTTTGAAGATGTCTTCGATCCAACACCTCATGGCACACCTATTTATTTTGATAAGATGTATGGTGCATTTAGATTTTACATTGATTTTAACTCTCCATAAATTAAAAAAAACAAATTTATTATCATATAGTTGCATTTTCATTTTTGATTGCATTCATCTTCTTGCTCATATTGCATTATTGCCTATCATCCTTACATGATTGCTTGACATCTAACCTAACACCTTGCATGTTTTTCTGCAATAAATACATGATTGACTGTTCATGACTTCTTGCTCGTATAGATTTTTGAGGATCTTGCGACAATGGCATGTTATGATACCTAGTTAGGTCATAGATCACATGCATTGCACTTCTCACTAGGACTCTGATGCCTAGAAAGATCCCCACTAGTGATTCTTTCCTTCCTTATTTTCTTCTCATGATCACTTCTTCTCCTTTTCTTGATTCCTTCATTATGCTGAAAACTCTTGTTGCAAAAGGTCTTTTTCAAAGTCCCAATTTGGGATAGCACTTGCATACTATTTTCATACATATTACATCCCACATGGGATATTTATACATCCTAGAAAATATTGCACTATTCACGATCTTCTATTGGGCCATACTTCTTTTGACACAGAAGACTCAACACCCCATTATAGGATAAGCTCCTTGGTCATTTTTAGTAGATATCAACATACATACTAGTAGGTAATCGCCTCACAACAGTAAATAAGGAAGAAACCACCTATAGCAGGTCAAAAACTCCACACACACTTTTTCACATTGATGCAAGTGCTACACCCATAGTGGGTCTAGCTATCTCGTTAATACAATCTATAGTGTCTAGATATACTGGTTCTTTGCAACATACACTAGTATTATGCTATGGATCGTTCATTCTTTTTATTTTCTGATGATTGACCTTTGGACCCCCTGTTTTCTCTTCTTCTTCGTCTTCTTCTCTTTATTCTCTCATTTTTTCTCTTCTTTATCTCTCTCATTTTTTCTTGTTTGGTTTTGTTTTTTCTTCCTCCTTCTCTTGTTCCTTCCTTTTGCATTCATTCATCCTCATGTAGTTTGCATTAGGATAGTTTGCATACATAAAAACATAAATAAACAAACAAAACATATAAAAACATGCATTAAATCATTAAACATAAAATCATAATAATCTCCACAACTATGTATTACTCATAAAAAAATAGTACATAATGAGAGGTTGGTGTACCATAATCCAAACTCAGTATACTTAATCTAGGGATACACACCATAATAAAAAAATGGTGCATCATCTCAATCCCTAGCCTATCCTCTCCTAGCTTTGAGAGCTAGCTCCCTTTGGCCCTCCCTGAGGTGGAGGTAACCTTAGATGAATCACTGATTATTGAGATATCATCAACACCCATTATTGAGATCACAATCTACTCACTAACTAAAGGGTTATAGGAGGCTCAATCCTCCTCTTCGAAGGGATAGCTATGTAGTAAGCTACCTCATAAAATGTGGCCCTCCAAATAGCTATCTCCAACCTATCGCCTATCCATTGTAGCTCTTCCTGAAGGAGCTACACCACATCCCCTTTCTCCCAATGGTAGCCATCTCCTCAGCCCTAGACCACTGGCACTCTCCATCCATCCAATCCACCTCTCCCTAAATTTGGGTAGCCTCTACCTGTGTTGTGTCCCTCTCAGCCTACAACTAGGCCATCTATGTCTGAAGAGAAGCTTCATGTTCCCATAGCTCCTCTATCCAATGGCTTTGGCCTTCCACCACTACTAATTTAGATGCCTTCCCAAGGTCTCTGACCTATGGATCATCTATATCTATGGGGGTATCTCTCGCTCATCCCTCTCTGATCCCTTCTACCAGGATGGTCTCCTCTACCACCTGGATCTAGACTCGTGTCAGCCTCTATCTCAATATAGTAAGAGCCTACTATGTCCTCTCTATGGCCCTAAAAGCTACCTCTCAGAATTCCTACTGCATGCCCAGGTCCATCACTTGGCACCTTTGTATTGGTACAAGTAGGGAGATACTCTAGGGCACGACTCCTCTATACCAACACCTGTACCCAATGGCCACCCTTGCATCACCTACCCCTAGGTCGATGTAAGGAGGATCATTTATATCCTCCTCATTCCATCTAGTGAGGTCTGGCTCACCTCTAACCCTATTGGATCTTGGGTTATCCTTTGATACCAATAATCCCCTAGGTCCAGGACTCCCTATAAGATCTTGAACTACCACAAGACTCGATCGAACTTGAATATCTCTGGCTCTTCCCTCTTCAACCTTAGCCATATGATCCTTCTTACCCTTACCAGCTCTGTCATATCCTCTGCCTAGCTAAGGTGAAGCCTCCATGATCACCAGATGAGTTGCGCATCATGAAGCTCATCGATCACCCACCTAGATAGTGGTAGGTTCCCTGCGTAGGCCCTCACAATACTCTCCAAGGATCTTGACCATATTTATACTACTAGCCATTATGGGTTAGGTAATGATCCTAGTAGTGATTCTAGTATTTGCACCATGATGTGCTTCCAACACCACACAACAAAGTTGTGCAAACTAGTCATGTACATCGCTTATACACGATGTTGTACAACATCCTATATAAGCATGTCAACACATAAGGACCCCATGTGAATTGAACCTCCTAATATCACATGTATGCTACTAGTACTACCAGTGCCCATGGAAAGTGTCATCTACTAGTGTGGTATGTCAAGAGACCAGCCATAACCCCTGAGAGCATAGCGATCAGAGGATCACTCTGTAACGGTCGACCAGGTCATCAACTACTATGGTGCTCTCTTGCACCTAGTGGGTAAAACCTATTGAAATTTTTTTAAGAGTGGTCACCTTACCTTGTGCCTCATAGACATCTCTCCCCCTGATGGAGATCCTCAAAATCTACCACACGTCCTCTAGTGTGATGGTCTTCCCTATCGATAACCAGAAAGTGGAAGACTCTAGATACCACCTCTCTGCTAGGGCGGTCAACATCACCCTATATGTCTCTATCTGTGGAATCCTCGCCACATTGTCCAACCCCACCACTACTAGCCTATTTATCTCTGCCTTCTCTAGACAATCCAGCTCTGCCAAATCCCCTGCTCACCACTCTCGACTCTCGATAATACCTAGCTGCATTCACAAAAAAAAATATAATCAATTTCATCAATAAAAAAAAAATTATATTAATTAAACATCATTTATTAATTTTTAACATAACGTAATTACAATTTAAAAATTGTACTTCGGGTCTACTTTTTTCTTTCTTTTCTTCTTATTTTTTCTCTTCTTTTTGGTTTCTCTTCTTTTCCCTTAGCTTTCATGAAATCGCATCCCATTTTTGGGGTGCGTGACTTCGGTTTCGTGAAATTGTGCCTACTATTTTTAGGGTGTGACTTTGTGAAATCACGCCCAGTTTCTTACGGGTATGATTTCACTACACTCCACCTGATGCAAAATCACGATCGGGCCACAAATTCGCGCCTGGGTTGGGGCACAAAATTCGTCGGTTTTCACAGTGAATTCCCCAAAAATCCCTCAAAAATCCTAATAAAATTGCAAAAAATGAGATTAAATTATGCATGAGAAGAGTTAAAAGTGATCCTTACCCACTCTCATGCCCCAACATCACCCCTCGCAATCACCGCTCGATGAACTGGAAGTGCCATTCCTCTTATAGAGCTTTGTTTTCTCTTCTCTTCGCGGTAAAAATGAATTAGGGTTTTACCCCATTTTATCTTTTAAACCCTATTTTTTATTTTTACCTCTTTGATTCACTCAGTTATCACTTTTCTCTCTAGCTCTCTCTCTTATTTTGCATTAGTTATTTCGAGTTTTTATGAAATATCACTTTTTCATAAAAACTTGAGGGGGCACCCTAGCCTATAGAGACATTAATGTTCCTAATGCCTCAATTTGCATGTAAAATTATAAGTGTTCAAAATGACACTCTTTTTGCACTACCCCTTTCTTCTAACTTATCCACCCCATTTCTGCTTGTTGTTGTTTCCCAATGTGTGTGTGCCTACATCTCTTCTTTGATGTATTTAATAGGCCATAAATGCATCAAAGAGGGGGCAAAATATAGATACGAAAAATTGACCCACTTTCAATGGGAAATATTCCTTGCAACCTCTAAAAGGTCCCTAATTTACTACCAAGGGCAAGGAAAGGCCTCTTTACCCTTCCCTTTTATTTTATTTTTTCTTCTAGCGAAATCGTATACCATTTTCACGAGGCGTGACTTCACGGAAGCAATATCGTGCCCCATTAGGACGGGGTGCAATTTCATTGTTTTAATTTATTTTAAATTTTAATTTACTTTATTTTCTTCTTGGCCTGCTTAGACCCAGGTTTAAACCCTCCAACATGTTTTTGCATCGATTGTGAGTTTATTTGTGCCCGCCTTGATCATATATAAAAGAAAGAGCAATCTCACTCTTTAGATATAGAGATATATCACGATCATGAACTTACTAATGCTCATGCGATCTTTGTCTTCTAACACTCGCTTACTACTTTTATTTCACTCTGATTTTTGTGTCTTCTGCAAGCTAACTCGAAGTGCAAATTTTGGATTTTAATTTCCTATTACGTGGATTGGATTTTTTCTTAACTTGGTGGATGCACATTGTGGCTCAGAAGGAAAGAGTGCCAGTTTTGATACTTAGTCTTCTTATGTTGCTTCTATGTTCTCCATTTAGGTTTTGCTCTCTATGATTTCACACTTACTTATGTTTTGTGCATGCAATTTTATTTTTTGTGTGTTTGAAGTGAAATCGTGCCTAGTTCTATTGAGGTGCGACTTTTCTAACCCTAATTTAGTGTTTAAGTCCATAGAAGCAAAATCGTACCTCGTTCTGATGGAGCGCAACTTTGTCGAAGCATTATCGCACCCGCTTTCTATGAGGCAAATTTTTCCCGAGATCAGTTTGGGGGAAAGTTATACTTTTTGATAGTTTTTTAGCTTCATTACTGCATATTGAGCATACTGGCATGTTCTGTTTCTATTTTTATCATTTTTGCATATCTATTTTATGATTAATTCTCCAAATGTCAATTTTTTATTTTGTTTTGAAAGGTCATTTAAGGGACCTAGCGGGCTTGACTATTGTGCCTCTGAGGACTATTACATAGCGACCTAATCAAGATTCCTAACATTGATCATCATTTTTAGTGTTTCTTAGATTATCTTGCAAAAATAGGTATGTTTGATATCATTGGACAAGAGGCATCAAAAGCTAGGATCAACCATCGGTTAAAGCTAAGTGTTTTGATTTATCTTACTAGTTTTATAATCTGATCTAAATTTAATTATTAGGCATTTGAAAGTGAAAAGCATTTAGTTTACATCTAGGGATAATTTTTGTGCATTCATTTTGTATGTTTTTGCTTTAAAGGTTTTTTGGAATAAACCCTAGGTTAGTGAGCATCCAAAATAAAGAATCATATTAGGCTAGCTCTTGTATGCTTGCATTATGCTTTCAGCTATTGTACTCTATTTTTTGCATTATCATTTATATTTCCTAGTTTAGAACTAGAAAGACCAAACTTAGGTGTTTTCTTAAAATTGAATACATCAAACCTTCCTGAATATCCTAAATACTTGGAGCAAGACTTTAAACCATTCTTGGTGAATTCATCCCCCTAGCATTGGGTGTAGAGCATAACATACCCCCGTGGTTCACCCCACAAAAGGTTCTCTCCTTATGTATCCAACCTTTTATTTGGTAATTGTACATAATAGGGCAATTTTTCCCCTCTACACTATCTCCTTGTCATCCTCATAGGTCACCCGCCATACTTCCATACAAGGTAGACTCATCTCATCCCAATGGCACCTATACAACACTGGTGGCTCAATAATACCCTATTGTAGCCCAAAATACCATAACACCTATGAGAACTGGATCATCTCCACCTCACTCCTATGTTTCCCAACCACCCATCTAGCCTACCAAACTCTTTGTAGTTGCTCCCTATCACTAGTCCAACTAGAACCTCACCATGGTCTCCAATACACCTGATTAGCTGTCAACCCTACCATAGATATTTTTACTCCTATATAGTATATATATGATGACTCGACTGCACCTCATAAGTCACCTACCATCTCAAAGCATAGGGTTGATCCCCATCCCATGCCTCACTAGGCAGGCCCACAAGTCAAGCCACACTAAAGTGCTCCCATTACCAACACTGCAGTAATACACTGCAATCCAGTCCCTTCTACCCATGCCTCCTCACCTTGTACAACTTTAAGTACAACTGAGCCAATAAAGTAGGTTCCCATGCATACACTCAAGGCTCATCAATCATATCATACACCAACATTATCATGTTCCATGGGAACTGATAACCAATGCTATTAGGCACCACTATATTGGCCAATAGGAACATGACCAAGGTAGGTAATACCTCCAACTTCTTCTTGGAATACATGGCCAAGTACATGATCCCTACACTAATCTCCAAATATCTAGCTCATCTCATGTTCCCTATCATGTCCAACCTCAACACCTAACCCCTCCACTGGCACTTAGAGAATGTGGTATACATCCTCAAGTGTCACTATCACCTCACCAATAGGGAGTTGAAATATCCCCCTATCTGGATATCATATCTCCACCAAGGTATAGATATACCCCTCATATTCCCTAACCACATCAATATGTACAACTCTATCTAGCCCCATAGCCTCTAACCACTTCCAATGCTCCTCCCATAATGCCTTTCTTACCCCTGGTATGAGATGCAAGAATCGATATTAAGCCTCCAAGATCCTCAACTATAGCACAACACATACACAATGCAAGTACATTAATATCACATTCACTACATAATTATAAAAAAATGCACAATTCCAAGAAAAGTGCCAAGGGCACTTACCTCAGCCACATGCATCTATGGTCCTACTGTTGCATCTGCTCCCTCCATCACCATGGCCTTTACTCCACCTCAATATTTCACTCCCTCTCTCTCCTTCATACATAGCTTTTGGAACTTGTGAATGCAATAATGAAACCAATTTTGTCCCTGCAACCCTTTTATATAATGTTTTAGTACACTCAATTTCCCATGGGCATCTACCTAGTGCACCCAAGCACTCACCAGTGTTTACAACATGGCAGATGCTTTCTTGCGTTTGTCCATACATGAATGCTGGCTAGTGTTTGGTTTCAAAACTTTACAAAAGATGCCAAAAAGGTCTTACAATATAGTTTACCTCCACAAAATCACTCCACATTACATCCATGGATTCATTTCATCATCATATCATGTTTTTTGAAAATAAAAATTGATTTGGGCACTTAATTTGCCTTGCAACCAAAAGTCACAAAATCACCTTTACAAACTTCAAAATGCATCAAAATGGTCTAAATTTTCATAAAAAAACCACATTCATCATTCTAATCATCCACCCCATCATTTAATCATCATTTGTGATAACATAGATTAATTTGGGTGATTAACTTTTGTTTGTGACCCAAAAAGTTGCAAAAAATAATTGTTCAAAATTGTTGCAAAAACAATGTAAAATTTCACAAAATCATGCAATCCAATCATCAATGCATTCTCTTCATCACATATTCATTTCAACACCATCCAATACATCAACCATTGCATTTACATTAAACATTTACCAAATTCATTCACAATTTCAAGTGAACCTTGTGTCTAGTGGTCTATTATATCCCCTTGGCGATTACAACGATTGGTTGTCCATGCAATTTGGTAAGATGTTTAGATCACCATAAGGACACTCTCTCATCATAATTTATCATCCTTTTTTTTTAACACAAAATCATTTCGGGTTACTCATTTCTCAAGTGAGACTATGCCTAAGTTAACTTGCTCAAAAATCTATCATTGATGGCCTTGTTCATGGGGCTTGAAACATGGGCAAAAATCACACTTCACATTTCTTTTACATTGATAGTCATCATGGAGGTAGGCATGGCCTAGGTTTATTGGTTCCAATCGAGGGAATTATCCTACAATCACTAGCTAGCCCTCCAATGGTTGACTCCTTTTCTTTTTGCTTTTTCATCACTTTGCATTTCAATTATGCCAATTGGCATGTTTTCCAACAGCATGGAGTCACCCCAAACTTGGGGTAGCTAAACTTTATTTTGAATTTCTAAATCAGGATACATCATTCATAGCATACATCTACATTTAGAAAAAACTCTTTTTCTATTGGGGCAAAAATTCTTTGTCTTCAAGATCTTCTTTGCGCTCCAAAGAAAGAAAGCTACTTCACCACACCAAACCATGTGTCTCGTATTTTTGCACCACATTGTGTTTCACGCAACACAATACAAAAAGGGGTATTTGTAGAAACCAAAATCTAGCCACTTGTCATCCATTCGTATCCTCCAATCACAACCATTCATTATATATATATATATATATATATATATATTTTATATATATATATATTATATAGATATTAATATTTTATATTTATATTTATATATATTTAATAAATATATACGTATTTATGTGAATAAATCCTAGCCATCTACCACAACTTAATCTCAGCCATCTACCCACCTTAATCCATGTTGCATGATTAAGTCCAATATCAATCCTTCCTCACGTTTTAATCTCGACCATCCCTTGGTGTCATCAAAACCCTAACATGATCAAGGGCATATTATAAAATATGATTCATTTTGATGAATCAAGGTCCATAAAAAATCTAGGAGGTCCTAAATTTGAACATTTTATCCATTCGTAAAACCCCCGTTGTCACCATCGCACCTTCTGTTTCCACCACCACAAAATCCTCGTAAGTCAAATCTGGTTCTACCTCACTCACATACACCCCCAAACACCGCCCAAAGTTCATAGAACATTTTTGAGCATTTCTAGAATGCTACTGGTTTTTGCAATCATCCCCAAACACCTCTGGGCGTTTCTTGTAGCCTATTTGTAGTGTGTAATCCCTTATATGCTTTCGATCATTCACACAACTCTCAAACACAGAAATAGTAGCACGGATGAACATCAATCCACTTTCTTAATAAGGTAAGATATTCGATTGTATTATTTTATGTTTTTGCATTTAGTTGATAGTTTAACATTGCAGCATTAGGATTTATAGGTTTTTACTATTCATATGGCCTCACACAGTGGAGCCCTCACAAGTACTATTAACCCATTTTATGTTGTATTCTATTTGCAGGTGCAGGAACCATGTTTTTGGAAGTTGTTACATCTAGGGTGGTCCTGTAGGGATACACAAGCCCACCCACACACTTATTTGGAGTAGAATATTATGGAGAAGACATGATATGTTCACTTGTGAATAAGGTTTTCTAAACCCTAGATTTGTAATCATTTTATAAATACAAAACCATATTTTAATCATGGAGATCAAGGCTCCCCCCATAATAATATCAATATTATTGTCTTCGTTTGTGCAATAAGTGTTTTTGTTGATTTTGTTATCTATTGCTTTGGTGTTTTTTTTTGCTTCACATTATCATTTTGTTTTGTGTGCATTCCATACTACATTAGCTTGGGGGCAATTACTTGTTCCCAAACCCTAGTGTTCAAAGTTTATATTTTTATTCAAGCATTGTATCCATTCTATTTGCATCTTATTTACTATTCCATGCTATCATATTTCACTGTGTTTGTTCCAAAGGTCAAAGCTAATTTTTTTCTTTAGTAATACTTCTTATACATATCCACCATGGGGATTGAACCTGGGTCACATCATCGATAATGAAAGTGGTATCCTTACTGGTAGACCACATCAATATCATCACACAGCTTCTGCACTAGCTTCTACTTTAGGCTCACTAGATCCTTTGCTTGCTATATTTGATCTTTCTCCCTCCTATTTTTTACAATAATTAGATCCCCATGCTTCTATGGTGGGTAGGAACAATAGGAATTAATAGTTCCTATGGCCACCTCTTTTGATTAACAATGATTATTAATAATGTAATATCTAATAGATGTTAGTAAGTAACCATGATTATAATGTAAGCATTTGTTGGAAGGTTCCTTCTTAATAATTTAATTTAAAACTCATTTTATTTTGAAAAATCAACTAAAGTAACCTAGGGGGCTTGAATGTTGCACCTCCAAGCTCAGTATTACAGTGACCTAAGAAGACCACCAAATATTGACCATATTTTCTAGAGTTTGTTTGAAGCTATTTTGTAAATTTGAAGTTGTGGGATATTCTGGATGTGAGATAAAGCTTGGATCAAACATTGGACCAGATAAGTATCCTAAGTAAAGCTTTTAGGTTGCATAATGTTTGCTTTTGATTCATATTCATAACCTAGGTTATAAATAAAAGAAAAAATATTTGATTGCTTTCTAGGCATAAAAAAAAGAAAAGGGCATATAGTTGTGCATCTAGGGTTTAGTCTTTTTTGTGCACTCCCTTGGTCCCTTTCTCAAAGAAAAATATTTTATTTCTTGCAACCTAGGGTTAGATATCATTGAATCAAATAATCATATTAGGTTTAGTCATTATCTTCTTGCATCTTGTGTTCTTTGCATTGTTCTTTCATTTCCATAGTTTAGCATAGAAAGGCCAAACATAGGTGTTTGCTTAAATCACACATTAAACATTTCCACCCTGGACTTGGAGCAAGTCCTAAAACCATTCCTAGTGAACCCATTTCTTTGTTCTGAGTGTAGATATATAACACACCCCCACGGTCACCTCGAATCCCAACTGATCCAACTGAGAATCATAAGCAATAGGGTAGTTTTTCCCCTCTACAACTTTAGATAAGACAAAAAATTATTGGTATTTTTTTAAGCCATTATGTCCTCCTTCTTCCACTCCTTGATCTTCTCTATTATTTTTTCTTATTACAAAAACTCTTGGTCTTCTCCTTTGTTCTCTTTTTGTACTTGAGAGGGATAATTTCTTAAACAATGTCTATGTTGATTATAGGTAATGCATTTGAAAGGTATATGTTCAAAGTCCAATGGTTGGGTGTGGATCCAATATATAACTTTTATACTTTAGGGAGTTCTTTCTTCAAGTTGGATTGAACACATATTCTAGCACATATTGCATTGTTGGATTTTGGGGGAGCCCAATCTACAAATGTGCCAATAGAATTTTCTATTATCTCCAAATTTGGATTGTTCTAAAGGTTCAATGGTAAAAATGGTATTCTTACCCATATTAACACCTCTTCTAGTTTTTTTTCTTGTTGATCAAGGGGTCATGTATAGACGACTTGATCCAAGGAACTAGGTCCCTCTATGAAAGATTGCATTCCTTTCTTCTGTAGATGATAATATGACTATGAAGTATCCTCTATAATCTATGATAATATCATAACTAGATATTTAGGTAGAGGCTATCCACTTTTGTATGGCTATGGGGTTGGGCTAGATTCCCATGATTTTGCATGCAAGTGCTTTTTCTATCAATGTGAAAATCTCTATCTTCTTCCCTCAAGATACTTGTTCCTATTCTAGGATAAGATTAGTGACATGACCCTCACAATAGTTCATTCAGTTTCCTCCTTGGAAAAATCATGATGGGTTAGAGACCTAGGGGCGACTTTGCATTGAGGTTAGGATTTTGGTTATGATGAGTGATGTGAGAAAGCCATTTTTTTATAAAGTACCTTGACCAAATGACATGGTTTGAGTGTAATAGTTTTGATTAATTGTGGTACACCAAGTCAACATATAATTGAAGGATATATGTAGATGTATATTATTTATTTATTTATTCATGGTTTTATGGATTGAGTTGGTATGATGTGAAAATTTGTGTTGATTGTATGGATGAGTGAATAGATAGTGTGGTGTATTGAGGATGTTATATGATAGATATGGTGAGAATATATGAGTAAGACTTTGGTTTATAAGTTGATTTTAAATTTTTAACAAATTAATTTTGATTTGAAAAATTTGATGTGCGGATGGAAAATTTGATGTAATTTCATAAATGGAATTCTATCAAGTAATGATGTAACAGGTAGGTATGATAAGTTGAATGCAGGTTGATAAAGAGGTCTAAAATTGGTTTGAAAGATAGTAGAAATGTTAAATGTGTTTTGAAATATTTTGAATATCAAAGATGTGTTATATTAAAATATGATGATGGATACCCTTAAAAATATTTGCCATGAGTTAGAAAAGGGGGAGGTATTTTAATTTTTTTTTTTTTTTGAAAAAGGAAGGGTTAGTGCTAGTATCCAGACATGATTTAAAATTAAAAATTCTTTGTAAAAAAGCTATTTTTACATTATGCATATCAGTTTGGAAGAGTAGTTTAATAATTCATTATAAACTAATTTTTATTTGTTTATGGCATCAATAGATCCTAAGAGGTGGCCTTTTAGTCTGATCAATAGACAAGCACTTAGGAGACCATGAATGATAGCATTTTTAGGTAGTTCATATTGTAGTATAGTTTATCCTTAAAAACAAATTGCCTGCTTGCCTGATTATTAGATAAATGCTTAGGCAAGTTATTGCTTTTTGTAGGTAGTTGATGTATTTTTTATATTTTGGACAATCGATATCTATATATAATACAATGCTTTTGGATAGGATATGTTCCTATAATACAAATATTTTGGATAGTCTATGTCCATATGATATATTTCTTGGGATAGTTTATATCCATATAATACAAATATTGGATAGTTTGTGTTCATTTTATTGAGTTTGGACATCTTTGGATAGTTTATGTCCATATAATACAAAGGTTTTGGATAGTTCATATCCATATTTGTTGAGTTGGGATAGTTTATGTCCATATGACATAGTTCTTTGGATATTTTATGTCCATATAATATGAATATTTTGGACATTATGTCCATATTTGTTGGATTTGGACAGTTTATACCTATATGATGCACAAATTTTTGATAGTCTATGTCCATATGATGTAGTTCTTTGGATAGTTTATGTCCATATAATACAATGATTTTGGAAAATTTATATCCATATTTGTTGATTTGGACAATTTATGTTCATGTTTCTAGAGTTTTAATACCCCTTGTTTTAGGGCTTATTTAGATAAAATCCTAGAAGGGATATCTTGCCATCAATGATATTGATGTTGTAGGATTTTTGTCATTTGACTTATCTTTTTTTTAATAAATTATGTTGATTTTTTGAAGGAAGTGAACTGATCTTGTCAATATTTTTGTAAATTTATAGAATATAAATGTCTTAAGTTTCATTGTTTTAGGTATTTATTAGGGCTTGTGAGGAAATTAATACTGCCCCGCTCATCACCTAGAAAGCACTAATAAGAGATCTAAAATTATGATTTTATAAATTGATCAATGATTTATAGGAATGTAAAAAGTCATCCATTTTTGTGACTTAGGGATTGACATAATTTGGCAAGTAGGGGATAATTTTTAGATTTACAGGATTAATGAATCTTTTTAGGAAATACAATTATGCCAATTTATTGAATTTTGAGAACTATGGACTGATTTTGACCTAAGATAGAAATATGTGCCTCATACACTGATCCATGGTCAAAATCAATCCTAGTTATCTCTAATTTTTGATGCATGTATGAACTAATTCATAGAGCAAACAACTAATGCAAGTATGTAAACATGAGAATCAATATGCATTTCATTTATTTACTACTAGCATTCAAGACCAAAGGTCTATATAATAATATGTATAGTTTAGAATATTTATTGTATCTCGATGGTTATCTGTTTGATTCCCTCACATGGCAACTATTTTTATGAGTATAAAAAGGTTGCATCAATTTTAGCAAACATATTATTACCACAAAAGAGTGTTTGAGGAGACTGGGATAGAATTATGGTGGTTTAGATCATGATTTTGTTCACCCTAATAGCCTAACAAATAACACCCTATATGTTCTAATCTTTGTTAAAATTGTTGCAAGGGACAAATCTAAGGAAATAAATCAATGTGTGGTGCTCAATCATTCTAAGTAAATATTTATGGAAGATGTAAAACATGTATATAATCCTAAGGGTGATGATTTAATAACATCAAATACCTAGTATGAATGCACTACAAGTATATGCTATCCTAACTAGCGATAATCATCACCTCATTGTAAAATCCCCTAATTTCTACATGCACATATAGCCAATGCATAAATATAGTAATGTATTCATGATAGTAATGTAATACCATAAAATCAATGTCTCAATGCTCCTGAATGAGAGAGGAAAATAAAAATATTTCCCCGTAAAATATTTTTAGAGTTGTAAAACTATTTGAGCGAGAAATAATTTTCTTTCTCCAACTCCTTAGAAGTTGTGAGCTTAGGTCTTTTTGGGGAAGGAAAAATATTAGAAGGTTACCCTTTGGTAATTATACATGTTGTTGAGTGAAATTCATCAAGCAAATAATAACCCTCATCATCCCTTTCCTGAAAATCTATATTGTGTAATATAATTCTGCTAGCATATGATCCCTAGTATAATGTAAAAAGGTAATTGTTGCATCCTGGAAGAGTAAGATAATAGCAAGCCAAGACAAGTAGACTATGCATATGTGTAATAGAAAATTATACAAAATAAAGCAAGAAATGCATTATGTATGTAATATTGTTGATGATTAGAAAATTTCATAACAAATTTGTTTGATATTTATGATTTGATGATACATAGGGTTGTTAGCGATTACGCTTCATCATGGTGCCCTTATTTAGTAAAAGGAGGTTGTATGATAATTCTAATAAAGTCTCATACCAAGATAGAATATATGATCTAATTATCCAATATCATTATATGCTTTGAACATTTGTTAGGTATTGGGTAATCCTATTTCATTCATTTATTTTAGGTATAATGACAAGTTCAATAATTGATAAAGTTGAATTTATGATAGACCTTTATACCAAGGAAGAAGGTTTGATAGAATAATTATGCACTTGTTGATTGTATAGGAATATTAACACTTGATAAGCATAAAATTATTCTACCCCACCTTATATCTAGGTATAAGAATGAATCACAAATTTATCAAATGTCTGATGAAAGGATTGACATATTGATAATATCATAATTATTATTTTTGAATTTATGATAGACTCTCATATTGAGGAAGAACTTTTGATAGAATAATTCTTTGCTTGTTGGGTTTATAGGAATACTAATTCTTACCAAGTGTTGAATGATTCTATCCTACCTTCTATCTTGATATAAGAGTGAATCACAATTTGATGAATATGGTGTTTGAGAAACAACCTTTACTGAAGATCTTGAAATATTGATGAAATTGAGATTTCTAATAGATCCTTACATAGAGTAAAAATATTTTATAGAATTATCCCATGTTTTTAGATGCTTTCTAATATTTTAAAATACTTGCTAGTCATCAAATGATTCTATCACCTACTTTTTCTAGGTGTAAAGACATTAGAAAATGTTATGATAAAAAATATTGGAGGAGAATTTTTTGCTTATGATAAAAATTATAGCTCAGACTAACCTTTTATATTCCACCCTTAAGTTGGAATTATAGTATCAATATCATCATTAAGTGCTAACAAGAAGATGAAGAAAAAAGAGAAATAAAATGTCAAAGAAGTGATGAGATGTACATCCCAAAGGAGTCATTAGAGAGATTCGATATCGCAAGTACCTAACTAAGATGTAAATCTATAATGCAATCTATCCTGACTAGGATCTTAACTGCTCATGATGAATCATCTTGACTCCATATGCAAAAAAGAAGCAAATGAAATTGGCATTCTATTATGCAACAAGCTAACATATGATTAAGCAAGCAATACATGTAAATCCTCCAAATATTTTAAAATTTAGGAGAATCCAAGGTGTTGAAATGTAGTTGTATTAATATTGTTTATTGTTGTATACCATCAATACCTCAACTTCATTTCTAGAGATCAAAATATCAAAAGGATAAGAAAGGATTTTGGGGAGTCATCAAGGAGGTCCACTAGCTCAGTGACCTACTACAAGTGCAATGCAAGTGATACTATTTTCTAGCTAAGATCATAATTGCTTCATTGTAGAATACCCCCTTGCAACTTTATGGGATGAACAGGTAAACACAAGCAAACATGCAATCAATAATATGAAAGTAAGATAAAATGTTTTATAGGTAATCATACATACAATCATCCATACAATAATCACATGAGGAGAAAACATATAGATTCAAGCATAGTATTTTTTTAAATGCATAAAATTGATAGGTTCTTTGTGTTCCTTACTATCTAATGTGAAAAAGTGGTATTATCCTAACCCATACTTAGCTATTATTATGAAGGGACCTAACCAATTGGGTTCAAATTTACCCTTAAGGTCCTCTTTTGCATTAGCGTTTTATGGTTTTTCTTAAAAACCAAGTCTCCTACTTTAAATAAACAAGGTCAAACCCTCTTATCATAAGCTTTCTTAAGTCTTTTATGATAAACTCATAATTCCTATAAGGTATGGATTCAGTTTTCATCAAGCAACTCCAATTGGCTAAGGTATGCATGGCGATATTCATCACTAAAAAACACATCCTTTAGAAAGATACTAAGTGATAAGACTTCTAATTCAAATGAGAAGATTACCTCAATTCCATAAAACAAGGCATAAGGTATAGCTCCAATTGGAGTTCTCACACTGATGTGATATACCCATAAGGTGGGATATAACTATATATACCAATTCCTACTAGTTTTTCCTACATATTTATTTAATATTTTTATTAATGTCTTGTTAGAAGCTTTGGCCTAACCATTACCCTATGGGTAATAGGGTATTGACCACTTATGTTGAATGGAAACATCCTTATTTTTAAGAGTATCATTATCTAATATGAGCATATTGGGAATGTCATACCATGATAATATTTGGTTCAAGATAAATATAGAAACCCAAACACTAGTACAAGTAAGGGCATGGCATCTACCAACTTGGTGAAGTGTTTTGTTGTAATAATGATGAACTTATGTCCATTAGATGACATTGGATTTATTTTCCTGATGATATCTAATCCCCAAGTAGAGAAGGGCTAGGGAGATGTGATCGACTAAAGCTCTTGAGAATGTGCATAAACTAGGTTATCATGCTTTTGGCATTTATCATACTTGCACACATGGTTACAAGCATCTCTTTCTATAGTCAACTAGTAATATCCCATGTGGATGAGATTTTTAGCGATGGAACTTTCATTGAAGTGTCCACCACATGCTCCATCATGGACGTCTTGAACTACTATTTTGGCTTCATTTAAATTTAAGAAAATTAATAGAATACCATAAAATATTTTCCTATATAAGATATCTCCATTTATCATATACTGACAAGCTCATTGCTTAATATTCTTTTGCTCATTGTGATTTAGTCCTTTAGAAAAAAAACACCACTTTTAAGGAAATCATATGTTTTCTAATACCAAGAATCAAGAACTAGTGCTTGTTCAATGGCAAAAATAGTTAATGGTTCTTGACTAGATTGTAAGGTTGTAGGTTATCTTATTTGATGGATGATAATTATTGTTTGCTCATCCTCTAATTCTAGATACATAATATATGCAACTATAGGCATTGCATTTGCTTGATGATTGCTAGAGTGTGGAAAATTAAGAAATGTAGCTCAAACAGGAACTTCTTGTACAGGCTTTAGTATGAATGCGCTAGAAGTGGTTTGAGATATTTTAGATTCTATTTTGTAATTCAATTAAGTGATTCTATTTTGAAATTCACTTAAGTTATTATATTTTGTAATTCACCTATGTGATTCAATCTTGACCATACATCTCAAGATGAGATGAGATGTAATCTTTATCATATATCTGAATAGATTAGGGTTAGAAAGATTAGGGTTTCCTTTTCTAGCATAAAAAGAGAAAGGCAAGAGTATTTTACTCAATAGAAATAAAACAAGATAAAAAAATTGTAGGAGAATTGCAAGGCTATTGTTCAGGAGGAAAAATGATTTGCTGGCTAGAAAGACAATAAGAGAGTAGGTTGTACTATTGTAATTATAATCTCCATTATATAATATATACAAGTTCAAAAGCATATTTGTCTTATGTTGTTCATTTTGTTCATTTTCTAGTTATATGTGTGACTTTTACATGTTTAAAATAGATTCTTTTCATATTCGATTTATTTAGAAACAAAAGGCTAGCAATCATCTAGGGTTAGGAAAATTTACATGGTATTAGAGCATGGTTCTATGAGTTGATACCCTTAAGGTTTTATAACTATAGATCACTATTGGATATTAAAAAATAGTAGTTAAGGGTTCATACTTTTGCTTAATGGACTAAGCTAATTTGTAGGACAATTATTTTTGAGTCATTTATATCAGATCTAGAATTTGTGCAGTAGATCTCAAAAATTGTAGTATTTAGCCTTAGATTTGAGGATATATTGGAAGGTGCCTCCAATTTCTTGCCCTAGAAAGTTAGGGTAATGTTCTTATTGAAGGAGAATGATATTTAGGATATTGTCAAGGATGTTGTGACTCTACCTAAAGATCCACACAAATTGGTAGCTCACAAAAAGAAGTGAAGGCCAAGTGGATGATATTAGATGCAGTGAAGGATCACCCAATTCCTTACATATCTGAGAATACTAAGGCAAAGGAGATGTTTGATGCTCTAGTTAGGCTCTACCAAAGAGAACATAAATAGGAAGATGATATTGAGGAATAAAATTATATCTATAGAGATGACAAGATCTGACATCATTACCAGTTACCTGATGAAGATCACATAGATTTGTGATCAACTAGCTACAGTTAGGGAGAAGGTTGAAGATATAGAGTTCGTGAACATGGCACCGAATGGTTTCTTAGCTTCATGGAAACCATTTTTCAAAGACATCTATACTTGTGAGAACCTTCCCACCTATGATAAACTATGAGATGATTTCATCCATGATGAGACTTAGATGGAGTCAAAGGCTAGTAAGAAGGGTGGTGATGATAACATAGCTCTCTTTGGGAAAACCAAGAAGGGTAAAGGCAAAGGACCCAATAAGGATAAGATAAAAAGTGAGGAGTCAACCTCACAGTTAGGGAAGAAGGACTTGAGCAAGATAAAGTACTTCATTTATCATAAGCATGACCATTATGCATCATAGTGTCCATATAATAAGGGCAAAGGGAAGTAGCAGTAGATGTAGGTAGAAACCTCTATAGAAACTCATATGAGATATTTTGCTTCCAAATTTGAGAAGGATTTCTTGTTGATCTCTTACCTTTCGACTAGTATGGTTTTAAGAGATGATTGATATATGGATAGTGGGGCATCTCAACACATGAAATGAGTTTGATAGTGTTTTACTAGTCTACAAGAGTAGGATTTAGGAGTCAGGTTGAACTTGGTGATGATGCCAAATATCCAATTGAAGTAATTGGTACCATTCATTTTTAACTCTAGTCAAGGAACTCTTTAAACTTTGATGATTTTTTGTGTGTTCAAGGTCTCAGGAAGAACTTTCTTTTAGTTTCTATTATGGAGGATAAGGGTTATGAATTAGAGTTTAAGAACCAACATATCCTTATTAGACCAAAGTAATCTAGCCTAGAAATAGCACAAGTGATAGGGGTTAGGGAAGAAAGTCTATATAGGTTGTAGGGTGAACCTATTCAAGCCCTATTTCATAGAAATAACAACTTGTGGGAGTTATGGCATAAGAGGATGGAGTACCTACATCATATAGTGTTGCCTATTCTGAGGGAGATAGTCATAGGTCTTCCAAAGTTCAGAATTGAGTAGAAGGAATTTTACAGAGGGTGCATGCTTGGCAAGCATGCCAAGGCTATTTTCCAAAAAATGAGCATAGGTCTATGGAGATACTAGATCTAGTTCATTAAAATGTTTTGTGGACCAATGTGAGTAGTATCAATTTTAAGTAGCATGTACTATGTTTCCTTTATTGATGATTTCTCTCACAAGACATGGATCTACTTCTTAAAGACCAAGGATAAAGTCTTTAGCAAGTTTTAGGAGTTCAAATATCTAGTTAAGAACCAAATAGAGAAGAAGATCAAGGTATTGAGATCAGACAATGAGGGTGAATATACCTCCAAGGAGTTCAATGGTTTTTGCAAGTATGCAAGAATCAAGAGGGAGATGATTGTTCCATACAACCCATAATAGAATGGGGTTGCATAGCAAAAGAATTGATCCATCATAGGAGTTGTTAGTATTGTGACTCCTTCTCAACAACCCCAAAATTGGGGACCCACTTGAATTTTGAAAATTATTTTAATCTGTGCCTTTGCTCGTTGTTGATTGTCTTCATCATCTGGTGTTGAAAAAATCAATCTCTAGGAATGTTGTATTATGGTTGGTTTCACTGGCGGATTTGATTTCATGTTAAAATGGTGATTTTCTTGTTTGGTGTTGTTATGTTGTGTTTTGTCAAGTTTTGTTTTATGTTGTATTCTATTTGTTTATAGGTGTCTTTATGTTATTATTTATTTTTTTTATTCTTTTAGTTTGTATAAATATTGTTTATGTTATGTTATTTTTATTATGTTAAAAGTTTAATGTTATAATATTTTTATGGTTTTATTTTAAATTGTTCTTTTATGTTATAATGTGTGTTTTATTTTTGTAGTTGTTTTATGTTATGTTGTTTTAGTTTTATGTTGTCTTTAAATTATATGTTTGTTATTTAGTATATATTTTTGGTGTTATTTTAATATATTTTCATTTATTATAGTGGTGTTCATATAGGTTGCATGTTTGTATGTTATGTTTAGTTGTCTTGTTTTAAATTAAATAAATTATAAAGTTTTATAACTTTATAATTTAATATAGTTAGAATGGTTATGTTATAAATATGCTTTAAATATGTTATAAAGGTGTTGCAGACAATCTCCTTTTGGGGGGAGATCCTTGATCCACTGTTCTGCACCTTTCCTTACCCTAAGGTGGGAAAATTTATGTCCCATTTTTGTCCCACTGTTCCATCCTTCGGTGTCTAGGTTCTGGGATGTTCAGGTTCAGGTTCTTCCCTAGGACTCTTCCTGGGTTTTCTCAGGTTGCTTTTGGAAGTATTCTTGACATCTGCTCGTTGAGGATCTTCAGTGGTGATTGGCTGGGTCTGAGGATTTTTGGCTTCTTGAGCAGTTTTACACAACATCCTTTTGGTTAGTGGAAGGACCACGTGCTTGATACTATGACTCTAATCTTTGGATTTGAGGTGGTGGGTCTTGTAGGATTTCAGTTCCTTTTGTGGCTTTGCAGCCTCTAGTATTTTTGCTACTGAATCCTTGCAGGTTCTCCTCCTTGTTTCCTTGAAGCTACTTTTTGGTGGGTCTGAGGAATTTTGGCTTCATGAGCAGTTTTGCACAGCATCCTTTTGGGCTTGAGGGGTTGCCCATGTGCTTTCTATTGTGACTCTGCTCTTTGGGTCTGAAGTGGTAGTTCCTGTGGGTCTCAGTTCCTTTCGTGGCTTCTGGGGGCCTCTGGTTTTATTGTTGTTGATTCCTTAAGGGACTTCCTTTTATTTGACCTTGAAGTTGTTGTTGAAGGTTGTATGGGATATATGGCTACTATTTTTTGGTTTGTGCTCTAACGTTTGCAGTCATGCATCCTCATGCTTCCTTCTTGGTGAATTCCTATGGCACTTTCCCGTCCTTTCCTTCAGAAGTGTTGTTCTACTATTGCTGCTTCCTTTGTTGGGTAGGTGTTTTCGAAGGCTTCCTTTTCTACATAAGGACCTTGTGGCCTGGGGTGTTCCTTTTGTTGTTGAACCACTATAGTACCATCTTCAGGCTATTGTTCCATTTTGCTTCTTTTTGGGCTCCCCTACATGGGATGTTGGTTCTCTTTAGATATTTGTTTCCCAAGGGTGGTTTCTGGTTTTCCCGCCCTTGGGATGTTTCAAATTTTAAAACTTTGGCTTTGTTTCCTTTTCCCGCCCATGGGAAAGTTTCAAAAGGATTTTTCATGGTTGGGGCGGTTTGGCGCTTTCTCCCACCCTTGTTCAGCACCTTGTGATTCAAATTTGGACTTCTGGTGGGCTTTCCCTTCCTGCCTATTTTTCCTTTGGCACAAAGGAAGACGTCTTCCTCTAGCACAAAGGATTGTGTGTTTCTTACTTTGTTCCTTTGGGCTGTCCTTTCCTATCCTTTTGTCCATCCTTGGACAAATTCTTTTTGTTTCATTATGATGTTTCGTGTTGTATTCTGATCCTTTGTAATTAGGTTTTGGGATCCTTGAAAAAAATCCACTTTTAATCTACCAAAAAAAAAATATGTTTTAAATTAATTAAATTATAAAGTTTTATAACTTTATAATTTAATTATATTTAAGAAGGTTATTTTATAAATTATTTATACTCTAATTAATATTTGTCTTGTTGGCAAGATTATTAAAGTATGTTGAATAGAGGATGTATTCGTGGGTTTCATGGGCATGTCTTAAATTTAATTTTTAAATGCCAATGAGGAGAAATATTAAATCCCTTTAAAAAAATATTGATGACATTAGGGTTTCGTTAAGAATTCATTTTTACAACTATAGGGAAACCATAATGGAACGGGAAAGAACCAACCATATAACGAATTATTGAAACTATAAATAGAGAATGAAAAGCCAAGAACAAGGGGGGACATTTTTGCAGGGCAGAGAAAGAATAAGGATTGAAAGGAGCAAAGGCTAGAAATGAAAGAGGCTACAGTGATTTGGATTTATAGAGGATTCAAAGTTTTATTGTAAGATCTATTTATTATATCAAATCATTTTGATTCAAATATGCGTGAATATGGTGTTTGAGTTTGATTAAATAATTTGATATAGTTTTTGAAAATTAAATTTCCATTGAAAATTGCACCATTTTTATTACTTTACTATGTGATTTCTGGTGGAAATAAATCTAGTTTTAGAGTCTTTGTGGTTTTCCATATTGTAGTTATTTTTTTGAGATATAAATTATTTCTTTACTTTAAAATACTTTTGAAATTTTATTTCATATTAAATTTGCATATATTTAACCTAGTTTGATTTTATAAAGTTAAACTTTATAACTAGGTTATAAATAAATTTACTATTCAAATATTAAATTTAATTTATATTTGAATAAATAAATTTACCGAGGATAAATGACTATTTTTATTCTAACTTTAATTTCATAAAGTTGAGAATTCAAAATTGATATATTTTCACATTAAATAGTTTGGGTTTATTTTAATCTGGTTTCAATTTATTTAAAGATCCAAACTTTATATTTGAGGCTCATATTTATTCTTAAATATTTAATTCAATAGATATTTAAGGGATAAAAATTACAGGAAGGAAATTCCTATGAAATTTATTTGCATATCATAAGATTTAAAATTTCATAAATAAGATTTACATTAAATCCTATTTTCATAATTATTAAAGGTTTCAAACCTTATAATTTTAGTTTAATAATTATTGCATTATGATTATTGAGATTCCAACTTTAATTTCATAAAGTTGAGAATTCATGATTAATATCTATTTACATTAAAGAGTTTGGTTTACTATAATTTTATTTCAAATTATCAAAGGATCCAAACTTTACATTTAAGATTCATATTTATTCTCAAATATTTAAATTCAATAAATATTTGAGAAATAAATATTGCGGGAAGGAGATTTTTATGAACTTTATTTTCATATCATAAAATTTAAAAGTTCATAGACAAGATTTATATTAAACCCTATTTTTCATAATTATTAAGGTTCAAAACCTTATAATTTGGGTTTAATCATTATTACATATGTTTATTCTTCAAATTTTTCAATTTCAATTTTATATTTGGATGAGCAAATATTTGCATTAAATAAAACCTTAAATGTTGAATATTATAAAGTTTAGACTTTATAAATGAAATCTTATATTTAATCACTTTTATTAAAATTTCATAAAATTTGATTTTTCTTAAAGTTGCTTGAATTTTAATGTTAATTAAAATGCTAGATTAACATCTATTTCGAAGTCACTTGAAGCATTTTAATTAAAACGTTGTTTTAAGGCTATAGAATAAAATTGCATAAGTTATTAAAATTAAACTCAAAAGGCAAATTTATTTATTATTGCTTAGAGAGAGAATTTGATTAAAAGATACTTAACACATGATGAATTTAAAGTTAATTACCTGATTCTCAGGCCCTTTCTTATCAGTTACTTGCAAACAATTGAGATTGTTCAAGCACTTATTTTAGCACATATGCATGATACATAAAAACATTAAGTGAGAACCTTGGAGAAATACCTTTTTATTTACAAAAGAGGATTGTGATCCTAACTGTCAGGTGATCTTTATTATTGGACAAAATCACATCTCAACAGTTAGGACCATGATTCATGACCAAGGTTTGCTAATGTTTCTTTAGGCAGAAGCATGCAACAAAGTAGTCTACATCCAGAATAGATGTTCTCATAGGATCTTGGAGGACAAGATACTAGAGGAGGCATTCACTGGTGTAAATCTAGAGGTGAGTAAGTTTTGCATCTTTGGATGTTCAATTTATATCCATATTTTGATAGAGAAGAGGACCAATTTGGAGCCCTCCAGTAGGAAGGGTTTATTTGTAGGATATAGTGAGACTTCAAAAGCTTACAGAGTCTATATTCTAGAGTAGAGGAAGATAATAGTGAGAAGGATTATAAATTTTAAGGAGTATGTTGCATCCAATAAGTCCCATGACCCTATTCTAATGATAGATAATGAGGAGCAGGATGCTTCGAAGGTTGAGCCATGGTCATCAAAGATACCAATGGTTTCTATTTTAGGACAACAACCTTCAGGTGATATTAGCCCCTTCCAATTCTATCAGGAGATATAGATGGCTTACACATACATTAAGGGATGCTTAGGAGTATGTTGAGGCTCCTAGAAACATGATTAGGAAGAGAAAACCTTAAAGGAAGTTTTAAAACTACATGGTATTGATGAGCAACATCATAAATTTTGAGCCTTCCAATTTTTAGGAGGTAGCAAGATAGTAGGTTTGGTGGGATACCATGGTGGAGGAGCACCTCCATCTTAGTTCCAAGATCGAGGGGGAAGTCTGTTGTGAGTTCCAAGTGGCTCTACAAAAATAAGCATGTTGCAGATGGTAGCATCAAGAAGTTCAAGGTGAGGTTTGTGGTGAGAGGGTTCTCCCAAAAATAGAGAGTGGGCTATGAGGAGACTTTTCACTTGAAGCATTTTAATAAAACGTTGTTTTAAGGTTATAGAATAAATTTGCATAAGTTATTTAAATTAAACTCAGAAGGTAAATTTATCTATTTTTGCTTAGAGAGAGAATTTTATTAAAAGATACTTAACACATGATGAATTTAATGTTAATTACCTGATTCTCAGGCCCCTTGTTATTAGTTACTTGCAAATAATTGAGATTGTTCAAGCACTTATTTTAGCACATATGCATGATACATAAAAACATTAAGTGAGAACCTTGGAGAAATATTTTTTTCTTTGCAAGAGAGGATTGTGATCCTAACTATCGGGTGATATTTGTAATTGGAAAAAATCACACCTCAACAAATTGGCGCTAGAAGGAGGGCCTGAAAGGTAAATATTTTATTTTCATTTGAAGTCTTTCAAATATTAGTTTAAAAAAAAAATTGAAAATTTTTGATTTATGTTGCATTAATGTTAATCTATCATAAATTCAAAAATTTGGTTATGATTTAACTTTTGCAATTTTTTCATACATAGCCTTGCATATTAAAATTGGTTTAATGGCATAAAATGGTTTACCCTACTACAAGCATGATGGAATGATTATGGCAGAAGAACATATTCATACATATAAAAACATTATGTTTCATTTTCAAATTATGCAGGAAGATATTCTCTGTAGAATGTTTCCATACACATTGGATGAAGTTGCTAAAGATTGGTTTATCAATTTACCTACAGATTCTACCGCTTCTTGGGATCAACTAGAAACAACATTTCTTGAATAGTTTGGAGAATTGGTTGACACAAATATGATATCAAATCAGTTTTCCTCTATCTATAAAAAACCTGATGAATCCATGAGTCAATTTAATGATAGGTTTCATAAGTTGTATACTGAAATAGAGACACATTTTATCATTTCAGAAGAAGTTGTTCAAATATACTTGGAAGCCTTAGATCCTTTTACTGTTAAGTTGTTAGTAAAGCTTCTTAAATATTTATCCTTGTCTAACGCTTATGGTGGGGCAATAGTTGTAGAACAATGGTTGATTTCAGGAGGAATTGATGTGGGTAAATTATCATTACTTAACCCTAATATTTCAAATCAATTACCACCTATGAGTCATGATACACATTTTTCGATATTATCAAATGAAATTGAATGTCCTAGTTTTTCAACCACTTTTGATATCGTCCAAGAAGAAGTAGAAGTTTCAAATAAAATATCCATAAATGAGGATTGTAGTAATCAAGGTCATCAAAATGTAGAAATGCATGAGTCTTCATATATTGGAGGAGTTTTAGATCTAATTAGCTTTGAAACATATGATAGAATAGAACCTTCCATAGAGTTGAATGAAATAATTAGAACTCCAAAATTGAAATATTCTAGAGGTGTTTTAATTATGACTGATCATAAAAGTTTATTACTTTAGGAAGATGAATTTTTTATTGAAGATAAATTTTTTGAAAGTGATGAAAGTAATTTTGGAAAGCATTGGATTGTTGAATTTATAGAGTGTGAAGAAGTGGTTGAACATCACTCCCTAATTTTAGAAGATGATTATTGTTAGTGGAATAAATGGGAGGATTTTGCCTCTCTTTCTAATGAAGTACTTGCTTCACCTAAAATGCAGGACAAGTTACAAAGGTTAATTCTACAGCTTAAAAGAAATAGTGATCAAGCACAGGGACAAAGGCATCAAGATGCATACCTTCATAAATATATAAATCATTCTCATGAGACAAATATCGAAGATGCTAAAAGTAAATATTCTTTTAGATAGTGGAGAGGACCTAGAGTGGATTAGTTTTGAAACATATGATAAATCAGGATCTTTCATAAATTTGGATGAGATAATTGAAATGATCAAAATTTTTAGTATCCTCAAAATATGGATCAAGAAGAAATAAAATAAGGGATGCAATCTCATCAAATGTTTTAGGAAGATGATTATTATAATGGTTGGGGAAGATATGAGGAATTATTTATTTCTAATTATCCTATTGATGAATTTTCCATTTCACTTGATATGTAGGATGTTGAAACCTCTATCTTGCATGAAGATCTGGCAATTTCTATCCAACTGGAAAATGACATGCCAATTTCAGAAGTAGAGAATGTTCCAAAATTTGATCATTTTGAACATGAGTTTGTAGAACACATTGCTGAACTAGAAAGGGAAGAAATGGTAAATGTTTCTTATGATTCATCTATTTTAGATGAATAAGAGGTAAAATATTTTCTTTCATTCTCGAATATTGAAGATTTAAGTGAAAATTTTCATGATTGTATTGAATATTCAAATAAAGAAACTTCATGTATGGCTAACAAAGAATCAAAATTTCCTATTCATCCTAAAGAAACTATTCTTGATTGGATGCCTAATTTTGATGTTTTTGAAAAATAGGTCATTGATGAAGGAATACGAAATGATGATGATGATGATGATAGAGATCATGAAGAAAAAGAAAAGACTACAATGACTCATCAAGTAGTGGTAAATGAAAGTGTACAAGAGGTAGAATCTTATCCATTATGTCTAAACATTCAAGAATCGGGTAAAAATTCATATAATAATTTATTAAATTCAAAGGTTGTTTATGATCAAATGCCATTGAGGGTTGATAAAGAACTAGAGCGGATTCCTATTCCCACTACAAATCAGATTGTATTGCTAAATAAAAAAGAAGATATGCTTGAATTATTAAACCATGTTCATCAACAATTGACAAATAAATTTAGGATACAAACTTATATAGATCCTCATTTAGTAGATATCCTAGATTCTTGCAAAGTGTTGCATGAGCATGATTGGTCTAAAAGCATAGATGATGATTTTGCTTTAAAATTTTTAGAAGTAGTTTCTTATTTGAAAGAAATATTATATGCTTATGAAAATGAAAACTTAAGTCAAAGTGAACAATCCGATTTGGAAAATTACATCTCATTGGATAATCAAGAGATAATTGAAGATCATGTATTCACTTGCAGAATTAATGAATCACATTCTAAACATCGAATTGCTTATAAACTTGAATCAAATTGGTGGGATGAAAAAGGTGAAATGAAATTTGTTATATTGTTTAGCTTGATTTTCTTTTGGTTGGATTTGTATAAGATTTGGCATGCATATAACAATATGTCTTTTATGTGCCAATCGTATTTCGGATCTAGGAAAATAATGGCAAAAATTTTGTAGTGTCTTGTACATAATGTATATTTTTGTAAATAGTCTTTTGGATTTTTGTTTTCTTGTTTTTGTGTTTGTACATAAGTTGTGGTTTTGTAATGTTTTGTTATTTGTTCTATTGTCAATGTTGTCAAGTTTAGGAAGTGGGTTCACTTGTTTTATCAACTTTGCAATTTTGGTTTTGCAAATTTATGTTTTGTATAGCTTGTTGTTTTGTGAGCTTGTCAGTTAGTTATTTTGCTGATTTTGTTAGTTGGTGATGTTGTTGATGTTTTTGTTTGTTTGGTGAGTTTGTTAATTTTTTATTGTGTTTTATGTTGTCTATTATGTTGCAATAAATTGGCTTTGTCAAATTTTGGAGCTTCATTATTTTGATGTGTGTTGTTGAATTTGATAAAGTTTCGGTGAGGTTTTCTTGATTGGGGTAGTTGTTACCGAGACACTAATCATTTAATGATTTTTTCTGGTATTTGGTCCTGGGTCATATAGGATAAAATTACCTATTTTGAAAACATGTAAAACCTGAAGAAAAGGAAAGTGAGATGTTAGTGTATATCTTCATGAATTTGAACTAAGATAAGGAAATTTGAAATATTAGAATCATATTGCAAAAGCTTCACAAGTACTACAAACACATTAAAGAATATCTTTTGAAATTCTGGAAGTATGAAGTTGTCAATTTTGCAAATTAAGGTGAAAAATCCTATATACTCTTTCAGCCTTACCTGATCTCTAACCCAAATGGTAGGTGGATTTTTTGCAAAGTACCATATTATTGGATAAAATAAAAAAGAGAAAAAATGATGAATACGAAGAAAAGTAAAGTTAAATTTATCACCATAAACTAGATAACCTTCACCGGAGCTATAGATGCTCGTTTGGTTGTGAAGCTATGTCTATAACAAAGGAAATGCAAAATATAAAATTTACCTAATATATGGGAGATTCAGATAATCTCTACCAGGGCTATAAACGCCTGGTCGACAGTAGAGCAATGTTTTAGGAGAGCCAGGTGGAGGTATACTTCAAAGAGAAAATGTTCATAACCTAAATGCAAAAATGGTAATGAAAGGCTAAATGTTTTCAGGGGTATATAATGAATCACCTTACACACACCAAGCAAATGCTAATGATTCTACTGTTTCATGTTGAGTTGATCTATTCACATTCTCTGGATATTACTGATGCTCACATTTCTAATATTTGAGTTTTTGTTGTTTTCAAAAGTTGGGTTCTTAAGTCCAAAATGTCCAGGGACATTTACCAATAGAGTCGCCATTTATTGTGACTCCTTCACAACGACCCCAAAATTGGGGACCCACTTGAATTTTGAAAATTGTTTTAATCTATGCCTTTGCTCGTTGTTGATTGTCTTCATCATCTGGTGTTGAAAAAATTGATCTCTAGGAATGTTGTATTATGGTTGGTTTCACTGGCGGATTTGATTTCATGTTAAAATGGTGATTTTCTTGTTTGGTGTTGTTATGTTGTGTTTTGTCAAGTTTTGTTTTATGTTGTTATTTTATGTTGTGTTCTATTTGTTTATAGGTGTCTTTATGTTATTCTTTATTTTGTTATTCTTTTAGGTTGTATAAATATTGTTTGTGTTATGTTATTTTTATTATGTTAAAAGTTTAATGTTATAATGTTTTTTATGGTTTTATTTTAAATTGTTCTTTTATGTTATAATGTGTGTTTTGTTTTTGTAGTTGTTTTATGTTATGTTGTTTTAGTTTTATGTTGTCTTTAAATTATATGTTTGTTATTTAGTATATATTTTTGGTGTTATTTTAATATATTTTTGTTTATTATAGTGGTGTTCATATAGGTTGCATGTTCGTATGTTATGTTTAGTTATGTCTTGTTTTAAATTATTTGAATTATAAAGTTTTGTAACTTTATAATTTAATATAGTTAGAATGGTTATGTTTTAAATATGTTTTAATTTAATTAAATTATAAAGTTTTATAACTTTATAATTTAATTATATTTAAGAAGGTTATTTTATAAATGTTTTATATTCTAATTAATATTTGTCTTATTGGTAGGATTATTAAAGTATTTTGAATAGAGGATGTGTTCGTGGGTTTCATGGGCATGTCTTAAATTTAAATTTTCAAATGCCAATGAGGAGAAATATTAAATCCTTTGAAAAAGACATTGGTGACATTAGGGTTTCGTTAAGAATTCATTTTTAAAACTATATGGAAACCATAATGGAATGGGAAAGAACCAACCATATAATGAATTATTCAAACTATAAATGGAGAATGAAAATCCAAGAACAGGGTGGGACATTTTGCAGAGCAGAGAAAGGATAAAGGATTCAAAAGAGCAAAGGCTAGAAACGAAAGAGGCTACAATGATTTGGATTTATAGAGGATTCAAAGTTTTATTGTAAGATCTATTTATTATATCAAATCATTTTGATTCAAATATGCGTGAATACGGTGTTTGAGTTTTGATTAAATAATTTGATATAGTTTTTGAAAATTAAATTTCCATTGAAGATTGCACCATTTTTATTGCTTTACTGTGTGATTTCTGGTGGGCATAAATCTGGTTTTAGAGTCTCTGTGTTTTTCCATTCTGTAGTTGTTTGTCCGAGATTTAATTTATTTCTTTACTTTAAAATCCTTTTGAAATTTATTTCATATTAAATTTGCATATATTTAACCTAGTTTGATTTTATAAAGTTAAACTTTATAACTAGGTTATAAATAAATTTATTATTCAAATATTAAATTTAATTAATATTTGAATAAATAAATTTACCGAGGATAAATGACTATTTTGATTCTAACTTTAATTTCATAAAGTTGAGAATTTAAAATTGATATCTTTTCACATTAAATAGTTTGGGTTTATTTTAATCTGGTTTCAATTTATTTAAAGATCCAAACTTTATATTTGAGGCTCATATTTATTCTTAAATATTTAATTCAATAGATATTTAAGGGATAAATATTACAGGAAGGAAATTCCTATGAACTTTATTTGCATATCATAAGATTTAAAAGTTCATAAATAAGATTTACATTAAACCCTATTTTCATAATTATTAAAGGTTTCAAACCTTATAATTTGGGTTTAATCATTATTGCATTATGATTATTGGGATTCCAACTTTAATTTCATAAAGTTGAGAATTCATGATTAATATCTATTTACATTAAAGAGTTTGGTTTACTATAATTTTATTTCAAATTATCAAAGGATCCAAAATTTACATTTAAGATTCATATTTATTCTCAAATATTTAAATTCAATAAATATTTGAGAAATAAATATTGCGGGAAGGAGATTTTTATGAACTTTATTTTCATATCATAAAATTTAAAATTTCATAGACAAGATTTATATTAAACCCTATTTTTCATAATTATTAAGGTTCAAAACCTTATAATTTGGGTTTAATCATTATTACATTTGTTCATTCTTCAAATATTTCAATTTCAATTTCATATTTGGATGAGCAAATATTTACATTAAATAAAACCTTAAATGTTGAATATTATAAAGTTTAGACTTTATAAATGAAGGTTTATATTTAATCACTTTTATTAAAATTTCATAAACTTTGATTTTTATTAAAGTTGATTGAATTTTAATGTTAATTAAAATGCTAGATTAACATCTATTTCGAAGTCACTTGAAGCATTTTAATTAAAACGTTGTTTTAAGGTTATAGAATAAATTTGCATAAGTTATTAAAATTAAACTCAAAAGGTAAATTTATCTATTATTGCTTAGAGAGAGAATTTGATTAAAAGATACTTAACACATGATGAATTTAAAGTTAATTACCTGATTCCCAGGCCCCTTGTTATCAGTTACTTGCAAACAATTGAGATTGTTCAAGCACTTATTTTAGCACATATGCATGATACATAAAAACATTAAGTGAGAACCTTGGAGAAATACCTTTTTCTTTGCAAGAGAGGATTGTGATCCTAATTGTCGGGTGATCTTTGTAATTGGACAAAATCACACCTCAAAAGCACTTATTTTAGCACATATGCATGATACATAAAAACATTAAGTGAGAACCTTGGAGTAATACCTTTTTATTTACAAAAGAGGATTGTGATCCTAACTGTTGGGTGATCTTTATTATTGGACAAAATCACATCTCAACAGCTAGGACCATGATTCATGACCAAGGTTTGCTAATGTTTCTTTAGGCAGAAGCATGCAATAGAGTAGTCTACATCCAGAATAGATGTTCTCATAGGATCTTGGAGGACAAGATACTAGAGGAGGCATTCACTGGTGTAAATCTAGAGGTGAGTAATTTTTGCATCTTTGGATGTCCAATTTATATCCATATTTTGATAGATAAGAGGACCAATTTGGAGCCCTCTAAGGGTGTAGGATATAGAGACTCAAGGTCTAGTATTCTGAGAGAGGAAGATAATAGGAGAAGGATTATAAATTTTAGAGGAGTATGTTGCATCCAATAAGTCCCATGACCCTATTCTAATTTTTTTTATGGGGATTGGGGTGTTCGAAGGTTGAGGGGCATAGAACCAAAGGTTTCCAATTTAGAACAACCTTGATTTACCCTTCCAATCTATAGTGGTTTAATTAAGGGATGGTTAGGGTTTGTTGGGGCTAGAAACATGATTAGGGGGAATTAAGGAAGTTTTAAAACTACATGGTATTGATAAGCAACATAAAATTTTGAGCCTTCCAATTTTTTGGAGGTAGCATAAGATTTAGGGGGAATCTATTGTGAGTCTAGGTGGTCTAAAAAATAAGATGTTGCATATGGTAGACAAGAAGTTAAGGTGTGGTTTGTGGTAGAGGGTTCTCCCTAAAATTGGAAGTGGAGACTTTTTATAGATATGCTTCCATTAGAGTAGTTATATCTTTAGCCTCATCTATGGGATTATAGACACAATGGTGTGAGATACTTTCTTAATGGGATCTTGAGAAGTGTACATAGAGTAGCCTGGTTTGAGGTAAAGTAAAGGAGTCCCATGTTTTAAGCTTAATATGGACTCAAAAAGATGTTAGGGTATTGGATATATGGATATTGGGGTGGGTTTCACAAAAGTGGACCTAACTATATTAATATTTTTTGGACTGTACTCATTTGGTGCTATATTTCTAAGTGAAATAATCTAGGGTGAAGTAGATATGGAATTTATTGAGAGGAATTGACATGATGTTTATTCTTGGTTGGAGGTTTGGTAGAGACAGATATTTGGTGGGGTAAGTATGGAGTTAATACCTAAATATTTTGGGAGGAAACCTATGGCAAACGATATTAATATAAATAAGGGAAGCTCATATGAGTTGGTGGATACATTGTATAGGTACTGATTGATATATATATATATAATATATATATATATATATATATATATATATATATATATATTATAAACACATTGAGTTAGTTCATGGTGGAGCTGTAGGTGTTGGCTCAAAACATGTGACAAATTGGGAAGGTATGGTCTAATATATCTTGGATATGGTGAAGTGAGGTATATTATATAGGAAGAGTACCTCAAGGTGCTACTTTAGCTTGGGATCAAGCATGATATCCTAGTTCAATAGGAAGAAAAATTCCATGGCAATTATCTCAATAGAAGTTGAATACATGGTATCCAATATTGTTTGGGGGTTGGATTTCTTAAATTTGATTGACAAGAGTTGGATCCCATGGTGAATGGATACAATTGTACAAAATCTCTAAGAATATAGTATCATGACAAGCACATATAGAAAATATACTGAATAGAAAAAGGGAGTAGTAACTAGTATATTCCCTAGGGTGATGATTTTTGACAAGCCCTTAGTGAAGGAAAGTTTGAAGCATTTAAAGATAACTTGGTTTGGGTTAAGCCTTGCTAGGGTGATAAATGTGCTAGAATTTTTAATTTTATATTTTTTTATTGTCACTTAAGTGATTTTATTTTATTAGGTTTAAATCATTAAGTGATCTATTTGAATCACTTAGTGATCAATCTTAATACATCTCAAGATGAGATAATATGTAATCTTGACCATATATTTGATATTTAGGTTAGAGATGGGTTTTTCATAAAGGGAGGGTAGTTTTTTAAAATAAGGAACAAATTACTAAATGTTACAAATAAAGAATGCTTAATCTTCCATTATATAATATATAAATGAATATTCTTATTTTCAACATTTCATGTTTATAATAACATTTAACTGATTATTAGAATATAGTGATCTAGGGTTAGAAATTTACATGGAATAGTACAATGGTTACTTCTCAAAGAACACAATTAACACAAGCTCATGGTTGATACCTATGTGAAAATTCTTTGACTATTGATTGGAACCCAAATGAGAGATAGTAACTTTAAAGTAGGGTTGCCAAACCCTGGATGAGAAATTCATATTCAATAATTTTATTAGTACACAAGAATTAAAGCTTGAAGGACAAGGGTATTATAATCTATTGGGGTGATACAAGATTTCTAGCTTTTTTAATCATCTTTAAAGAAGAGAGCTAGAAGTTTCTGGATGAAAGAGTGTATACAATTTGCAAGAACTCAATCTAAGGGATTATGGAGAAGGTGGCTACTAGCACTTGCTAATAATTTGATAATAAACAAGACAATTATTATGGGCCTAAACATGACCTACTATGGAGGGTTTAGATATAAGGTATCATAGTGGACAATAGCTATAATATATGTTGGATAAACATGTAATGTCTCTTTTGGAAGCAAAGACTACTACATCTTTCTAAAGGGATATTTCTAGTTTTGATGCTACTAATATAGTAGAATGCTAGTTCACATATACCAACATAACACCTAAAGCATGAACTCTAAATTATGAAAAGGAAGGTGGGATAAATTTTTAGAGCAAAAAATATTTTTAATGTTCTCATCCAACTAAACCAAACCTTTTAATAGTATAAAAATATCACATTTATTGTAATTGGGGAATCTCCATAATACTTGGAGTCTTCCTTATAGACTTCTAATCTTGGTTAGTTTTTGAGGTAGTGGCATATTAGTTATTGTTAATATTTTAACTATATATAGCTCAATGCCAAATCTAGACACTATAAATCCTAATGATATAATAGATGCTATCCCAAATATACATTTAGAGGGATTAAGATGAAACTTATACTCCTTGAGTCATTGGAAAATTTACCTTAAGTCTTTGACATGTTCTCTTTTCATTGATCATCTAAGAAGATCATCAACATAATCTTCCATGATATCATACATCATGTCATGAAATATTTATGTCATGGAAATTTGATAAGTTGCACTAGTGTTCTTCAAATTTAAAGGTATAATTTCATAGCAACAAGTACCCCAAGGAGTAGTGAATGTTGTAGTACTTCTAGTAAGTGGTGTAATAAAAACCACCACAGAAGATCCAAACTACGGAAAGACACGCTAAAAAAGAAAACACCAGGATAGGTGATATATAATAAAATACTTTTTATATGAGAAATTTAATAGTTGATAAATTAAGCTTAAAACTTAGATTCTTTGACTAGTAGAGAAACCTAGTGCACTTTAATACTTATTATGAAAAACTAGAGAGATAATATGATTATTGGTAAAAAAGATAACAAAAAGATATACCATATTTTCTATTATTTTTATCTATGTTAATGCTCTCTATTAAGTAGTATTTATATAAACTGAGCCATTTAAGCCATTGATGAGTGAGGGAGGATAAGAATAGGCCTCAATAGGAATATGAGATGAGGGATTTATACCTTAAGAGTGAAATTTCACCTCAAAACATTGTAATGTTGATACATTGTGAAATATTACTTGAGAACTAATATTCTCATAGTTGAGGTATAGAGTTAAACCTCAATAGGTAATACTTATTTAATAAGGTACTATAAAAAATAAAAATAAGGGGAGGTTTTATAATCCTCTATCCCAAATAGATTTTAATTTTTTTTTGGTTTTTAAGAATTCTTATCACTCTTTCCAAGAGGGGTAAAATTATTGTTGGGGAAGTATCCAAACCTATAATGCTCAAGCTAAATTTTGGCTTCTAAAATAACTTTTATTGAATAGAAATGGTATACCACTTTATTATATTAATTTTCTTCTAAATAATTAACGGTGGTTGCTAATTTTTAGGTTAATTTATAAATACTTATTACTTACATGTCCTTGGTGATTTAATTTCTTAGGTGGACAAACATTTAGTGAGATGCCAATGAATATAGACAAGATTTTTAAATATGACTTTATGCTACATCTATACAACTTACTCTAATATTCAAACTTAACACATTGGTGGTAAGTTGAGGGAACATTCTACATCGCATGGATCCAAGGTCACCCCAAAAGAAGATTATAGTTCAACTTGCAAGGAAACACATAAAATAATGTGTTTAAAATGTGAGGCCCTACTAGCTTCTCATTCTTCATTGTCATAGGCCTTTATGACAATGTTTGAATTTTTTAAGTATTCATTATTGAGCCCTATTCTATGGATGAATCTAAGTATATAGACATTGATTGATGAACCATTATTGATGAGAACCCTTTCAATGGATTGCTCATCAATATTACAAGTGATATACAAGGGGATCTCCCCAAGCATAGAAGTAGGAGGAATGCCATCCTTGAATAAGGATACAATGGCACAGTTCACACTTAAGGACCCTACCACATTATCTAGATAAACAAGGTTAACATTTTTAGCTATCGTCTACTTGCTTAGAAGATTGAATAGGTTTTCTCTATGGATTGGAGAGGTTTGTAACAACTCGAGTATGGAGATTTTAGTTGGTGTCTTCTAATTGTTGTTGGAGTTCAAAATCTCTTTTATTTTTCTTGAGATTTTAGAACCAAATGTGGTTCTTTATAAATAATGGCATGTCTAGGCCACAATACAAAGGGAGGTTCAGGAGGGATTTTAGAGGTTTGACCTTTTTCTTTGGCCTATTATATAGTCACGATGCTAACATGAAAAATCACTACCATGTTCTAATGTGTTGGGGGGATGTTCCTATATTGGATGTGATTAGTATAATTTTATTCCTTTTTAGATAAGGGTTCCTAAAATATTTCTTGGAAGATGTTTCTTGTTTAGGAATACCAACCACTAGACAACCTTCATCTATGAGGTCTTGTACCATATTTTTAAGGGTGATACATTTATTTGTGTTATGACAATTAGTGTGACAAAAAGCACATTTTTGGTCAACCTTGAACCAAGGAAGCTTTTGCCTATCAAGGTCATGTTGTCCTATAGGGGATAACTCTATAAAATTAGCATCCAATAATTGTGTCATCATAAAATATAGAGACATGTTTAACTTGGTAAATGTTTTTGGGAGGATTTTCTTGAGTTTTAGCTAAAGTTAATTGATTTAGTGTTACAATGATACTAATATTACTTATATTAGGATTGTTGTTGGGGCAAGAGTCAATTACACCATCATCCACAACATGTTTAGTTTCATATTATCCTTTAGTGTTATAAGAATATGGCTTCTCATCCTCTTTCTTAGTTTTTAGTTGCCCCCTATGCTAAAGGGAAACTTCCATTTATTTGTAAAGATACACCACATCATCAAAATATATGACATGGATCATCTCTATGGGATATGATAGATATTCTTATAAATTGTGTATGAATATACACAATAGATATCTCAGTGGTGAAGCAAAAGGAAGTTTCTTAACAAGTTCTCACCATCGAGGTAAGAATTCATCTAGGGATTTATTTTTCCTTGTTTAAGTTGATATAGGTCATCAATTGTGCATTATTTTGCAATATAGGTGGTAAAATTTTGAATGAGCATTTCATCCATATCAAAAAAAATCTTGACTGAGTGTTGGAGCAATTGGGAAAAAACCATTCTAAGGCCTCACCACCAAGACTTATGGGGAATATATTCAATAAAAATTCATCATATTTGATGTTATGACATGTAGCTCAAAAAACTTGAAGGTGTTCTTTTGGGTCATCTTCTCCCTTATACATCTAAAACTTTGGTAACACAAATGCTAGAGGATAAGGTCTATTTGTTAAGGTAGGATCTATAGGTTTATTACAACAATATTTATAAGAGTACTTTTTTGATGCACCTCCTTAAATAAAGGCTAAATATTGTTTAAACTCATAACTTTATTTTTCTAATTGCTCTAGCCTATCATTTATATCCTAGAATCCATAATAAGTAATTGATGGTGCTATAGACTGAGATTGAAGATTAACTAAAGGATAATATTGAACATTTGGATGAGATGATCCAAAAGGGATTATCATATTATTAATTCTTGGATTATCTTGAATAGGAATATTAGTTAGAATAGGTATGTTAAAGAATGGATTGGAATAAATCACATTCAAAGCCTTAAGCATACTAGAAAACATGTCTACATGTTAAACTTATGGAAATGTATATGTTGAGAGATAGGAAGGTTTAGTCTAAATGGCTCTATATTGGGAGGAATAGATCTCAAATTACCAAAGGAATATGGGATATTGGATGATCTCCCTTCTATGGTTATGGTGATGATTGAATCTCATTATTGAGTACTTATAGGATTAGATCTAGGTTGTTACAAAAGTTCTAAGAGCAGTTCTTTTGCAACAAAAGTGAACATTTCTTCTGTCTTGAAGACATCCACATTTTATTTGTTTCCTCATATAAAAGTAGGTAGATGGCCCATAGACCAAAAAACTACCTCTCCTTGTCCATTATAAACAAGATAAAGGGTTTTGAAAGGACTATTTTCTTCCTCTTCTTCCTCAAAGGTTGGGTTTTCTATCATAGGTTGCTTCTATAGTTTAGATGAAGTGCTAAGATTTTATTTTATTTTTTGTACAATGTTTTGAGTGGTATAAGGGGGTTATATCAAGGTAAAAGAAGGAGTTAAATTTATTAAAATTTATTTTGAGAATTTTTGTAGAAAATAAGAGTTTTTTTATATCCTTATGTCACCTTGGAAAAACATCCCTCCTTATGACTCCCACTAGCCCCTCATAATATACTAGCTAATGGAAATAACCTCTAAGGTTTATACATCAGGTTACTTAAGAGGTCATTAACCTTCCCCTAATATGATTAAATATTGGTTATATTATTATTATCTTAATGTAATATAATTTATCTAAGCAAACAAGATTAAGTGATCTTGATTATGTGTAGTAATTTTATCTTGGTTAAGGATAAGGTCCTAAGTCAAATATTTTTTGATAGATACCCATGTGATGTGTTCATGTCAGGTTCACCAAATATGTGGGATTCCAAAAGGTGCATGGGAGCACTAGCCCCTGGTGTGTTCCCTCAAGTATTGTCTACACTAAAATGGAAGAGCACTACTGCTAACCTATCATTCGAGCTACACTTTTGTGCAATTTTTATCTTTGGTGGGGAGAGATACATGTTCACCAAGGGCTTATAGATTTCCCTAATCTAGTTTGTTATGTTAAATTTAATAAACACCTAGGTTATCCTAGGAACTAATATACGATATGACAATGCAATACAATATAGAGGGGGAAAATTTCCTTGTTGCGTAGAATTATCGATTGGATCCGTTAGGAGCCAAGGTGACCACAGGGGTGTGTTATATCTCTACACTCAAAACAAAGAAATGAGTTCACCAAGAATGGTTTTAGGACTCACTCCAAGTCTAGGGTGGAAATGTTTAATGTGTGATTTAAGCAAACACCTATGTTTGGCCTTTCTATGCTAAACTATGGAAATGAAAGAATAATGCAAAGCACACAAGATGCAAGAATACAATGACTAACCCTAATATGATTCTTTGATTCAATGATATCTAACCCTAGGTTGCAAGAAATAAAATATTTTTCTTTGAGCAAGGGACCAAGGGAATGCACAAACAAGACTAAACCCTAGATGCAAAACTATATGCCTTTTCCTTTTAAATGCCTAGAAAGCAATCAAATATTTTTCCTTTTACTTATAACCTAGGTTATGAATAAGAAAAAAAAACAACACACAACCTAATAGCTTTACTTAGGGTACTTATCTAATTTGGTGTTTGATCCAAGATTTATCTTACATCCAGAATATCCCATAACTTCAAATCTATAAAATAGCTTCACAAAAACTCTAGAAAATATGGTCAACATTTGGGGGTCTACTTAGGCCATTGTAAGACTAAGCTTGGAGGTACAATAGTCAAGCCCCCTAGGTCCTTTTAGTTGATCATTCGAAATAAAAATGAGCTTTGACCTTTGGAACAAACATAATGAAATATGATAGCATGGAATAGTAAATGAAATGCAAATAGAATGGACACAATGAAATGAACAAGAATGCAACTTTGAAACCTAGGGTTTGGGAACAAGTGATTGCCCCTAAGCTAATGTGATATGAAATGTAAGAAAATAGAATGATAATAATTAGAACATAATGCAAAAAAATATGAAATAGTATGCAAAGGGCATGCAAATCAAAACCCTAGGGTTTTGGGATGAATAATCACCCCAAAGTCTACCTAGACCAAATTTATACCCTATAAATTATCAAGCATGGATTTGGTAATAGAAAGAGAAATGAGCAAAGAATGCACAATAAGTGAAAATAAGGTTTTCATAGAATTTATGCCCTATAGCATATGAGGTGTAGATTCACATAGAGGGTTCTAAAACCCAAAATAGAGATCAAATATGCAATAAAACATGAACTAAGATGAATAAATGAACTAATGAATGCAAAGGAACAACCTGGTGATCTTGTGGAAGAAGTAAGAGAAAAGGTGGAAGACCTCTCCTCCTTCAAGAAGATAAGTTGTCATCAAGGCTTTCTCCACTTGTAGATCACAAGGAACACACCAATAATAGAACACAAAGCACCAAGAGCACTAGAATATTGCATAAGAAGCCAAAATAATTCTTATTTTGCATGAAATTTCTCAGATTGATAGCTTGATTATCTAGAGTAACTAGGGTAAAATGGGATCCAATCCCTTTATTTATAGAGGGTTTGGAGGGCTAAAAGGTGAGAAAATGAAATTTAACCTTGATTAAGTTGATGCCCCAAAAAGGGTCGGCTTAAAATTTAGGTTTTTCAAGAAAAACCCTAAATTTGTCGAATCTATGCCCCATAATTTATCGAGCATGGATTCGGTCAAGGTTAAGAAAAGCAAGGCAAAACACAAGAAAAAGGGGCCAAACTTGCTCCTAGCAAGTTTGAGAGCCTCCCAAAGGAACCTAAGGAAAAATGACTCATTTGGGTGGGTCAATTTTTTGTGTCTACATTTTGCCCCCTCTTTGATGCATTTATGGCCTAATAAATGCATCAAAGAAAGATGTAGACACCTATGGGTGAAAAAGGATGACAAACACAAGGAAAAAGGGGTGGTTAATTTAGAAGAAAGGGGTGGTGCAAAAATGGTGTCATTCTAGACACTTTGAATATTTTGCATGCAAATCGAGGCATTAGGGATATTAATGCCTCTCAGGCTAGGGTGCCCCCTCAAGTTTCGAAAGGAATGTAAAATTCCTAAGGAAACTTGAAATGGTGGACTTAAAAGAAAAGAGAGCAACAAATGATGAAAAATGCAAAAAAGGAGAGAAAGAGGAGAGAGAAAAGGAAAAAGGAGGAATAAAAAGCAAAAGGGGTGAAAACCCTAATTCATTTTCATCATGCAAGAAAATAGAAGAGAGCTCTAGAGAAAATGAGAGAATGGCACTTCCCACACATCGAGTGATAGTTGTGAGGGGTGAGGTCGATGCAGTAGTAGATCGAGCATGGGTAAGAGCCAAAATCCTAGCTAGAATTTAGATTTTAGTTCATTTTTAGCATTTTTTAATTATTTTTTATGTTTTTAAGTGGAATTCATCATGTGGGACCCGAGCATGGATCCGATGGTCACTCATAGATCCAATTAGCCGTGGAGGTGATCGAATATACCCCTTGTATTATATAGGGTGCAAATTCGTGAATCTATGCCCTAGAGGATATAGGAAACAAATTCAAAGAAGAAATAAGATAGACAAAGAAAATAGAAAAAAAAGGAAAAGAGATTAGGTGCTCTTAGTGTGAAAATTGCATTAGCATGCTTATGTTGATGTTTTTATGATTATGTGATGAAATTAATTTTTGTGTTTTATTTTTATTGTAGCATGATGTCCTTGAGAGTAGGGAATGGTGGTTGAGTACCCTTGAGGAGGCACTATAGGAGCTCACACTAGTAGAGAGATGCACACTAGGGGTAGTGGGGCTTCTACACTTGGTAGAAATACCTTGGGTGGAGGCTAACTAACGTAGAGCGGTGGTACCTAAAATCATCCATATTTTGGTTATCGATGGGAGATATGACTATCACACTAGAGGATGTGTGGTGCATCTTGAGGATCCCCATCAAGGGAGGATAGTTTATAGGGCATAGGTGCCTTAGATGATAGTATAGAGATTGATGGGTGACCCATCACATGAGATCTATAAGAGTAGATTCCATGTTGATGATATGTCATGATGACATGGGATTGGGGCACTAATGATTATGCTCTATGGAGTGGTGGTAGGATTTCTAGTGTGCCACATGAGTTGACAATACCTACCATGGGTATTGGTAGGAGTAGTGATAGAGATGCGAGACTAATAGGTGTAGTTTGCATGGGGTTCATATGTGCTGGCTTATTTGTATAGGATATTGTACAATATCATGTATAAATGATATATAAGTTTGGTATGCATGACTTTGCTCTAGGTGTGGTGTTAGGAGCACATAGCCATCAGGAGGCTAGATGCACTACTAGGGCCACTACCTAACCTAGAGTAGCCAATAGGATATAGGTGGTCTCAAGACCTTGAGCGTACATAGAGGTTGTATGTAGGTATTCTACCACTAGGGAGATGGGTCATAGATGAGCTATGAGACCATCATATCATATGGTAGCCATGGCATCTACACCTTAGGTGGGATGAGGATGTAGAGGAGTTAGCTTAGGTTAGGAGGGTCTAATGGGTCACCATGAAGAAGGATGAGCTAGAGCTCTATCGATTTGATCGAGTGTAATGGTAGTTTAAGATTCTCTAGGAGATATTAGACCTAGGGGATTATTGGTATAGGAGGGTGAGGCAAGATCCATAAGGAGTTAGAGGGGACCTTGATGTGGCTAGGTTTATGGAGGAGGACCTGGATGATCCCCTCTATGTCGATCCTAGAGTAGATGATGTTGGGGTAGCCCTCGGATATAGGAGATGGTATAGGGGTATTATACCCCTAAGGATCTCCCCATCGGTGCTAGTGTAGAGGTACCAAGTCATGGGTTGATGAGTGTAGTTGGTGCTTTAAGAGGCTAATAAACATGTAGAAGTGATGAGAGTAGATGCCATAGCCTCCTAGGTAGGCTAGGGTATAGGTTAGGGTAGAGGTGGTGATAGCCATGAGGACCACCATCACTCTCTTTGGGTCAGAGGTAGGGAGGATAATTAGAGGTGTCCCCATAGTGGCATAAGTAGGACTGAGTGGGATCATAGGTTAGGGAGACCCAATGAGGGTGGTGGAGGGATTTCCAAATAGGGTGACTATCATGTAGGGAGAGATAGACACTCTTCATGCATAGTTGGGCTAGGTCATAATAGAGTGAGATGTAGTGAGGGTCAAGGTGAGCCACCTTAGAGGGGAGATGGGTTAACTAGAGTAGGAGCATCAATAGGTCTGGGTTGAGGGGATGGCTATTGTGATGAGCAACCAACTAGGTGAGGGGATCCACCTTCTATAGGAGTAGTTATAGAGGGTAGAGGAGAGGTAAGATGTAGTGGTATAGAGGGAGACCTTTTACTAGGATTTGTACTTCTAGGTGGTGTTAGTGGATTAGAGGGTGCTTCCACTAGCCTCCCTTTAGTCATAGAGTTAGTCATGGTCTTGATCATGGATAGCTACATGGTCTATGAACATACCCCTACTAGGACCACCACTAGTAGGTAGAGTAGAGGAGGTAGGCTCATAGAGCTAGGGTTGGGATTGGGGTGACATGCTAATTTTAGATTGTGGTATGCATCCTTAGGGAGGGTAGAGTGCATCAAGCTTGGACTATGGTACATCGACCTAGCTAACATGTATTCTCTATTATCAATTAATATCATGTTATAATTTTTATTGTTATGGTGTGAAAATGTGTGTGCATTATGTTAATTTTTGTTAAGTAATGATAAACATAATGAATGTAATGAATGAATGGAATCTAATGAATGAAATCTAAATGTAAACCTAAATGAAATGCAACATGAAATGCATAGATGAATGGATGGAAAGAAGAAAGGAGGGAAATAAGAAGAAAAAAAAATGATGAAGAAGAAGAAAGAGATAAAAATAAAGCTCCAAAAGGCTAAGCAAAAGAAGAGAAAAGGAGTGGAACCTTGTAAGGATGTATGCTCACAAATGATCGAGATGGAGGCTACCCCTCATGTGTGGCCATGAAGCTATCCTGTAAGGGTGTTATGCTTACAAAAATATGGACAAGTGTGGAGTGATTACCTACTATGGGTGTAGTGCTCGCTAAGATGGCTAGAGAGAAAGAGATATACCCACTAGGATGTATGCTCACAAATGGTTGAATGGAGGCTACCCCTCACTTGTGACCATGAAGCTATCTTATATGGGGTGAAATTTTTGATTGATTTTCCAAAATGAGTACTACTTGATAGGGGTGTGGTGTGTGCAAGAAGGTGTATGGATAAAGCCAATGGAGTAAACAAGAGGTGAGTGTGTGTATCCATATTGAAGTTTCAATGGTTAAGAGGTGTGCATAAGATAGTCAGTGGTCGTATGAACACCATAAGTGATATTCATGTGGTATCTATCCTATCCCATGAGGATTCTTAACCATCAAAAATCAAGAAGGAAGAAGTGTGAAAGCAAGAATGAGCAGATAGAAGAAGAATGTATATCCTTGTCTTGATGAAAGGAAGAAAGGAAAACATGCAAAGGACAAGGATATACAAAGGAAGAACTATATCCCTTGACTTGGAGAGATAGAAGCAATGAAAACTTTCAAGGTCAAGGAATATAAGAGAAGAAGAAAGAAGAAGAGAAGATGGGATGGGTGAATGCAATGATGAAAATGCATAAAAATGGGCCCTAGGTTGGGGATTTGCTAGGCATCAGAGCCCTAGTGTGAGTGCAATGCATGTGAGCTATGACCTAACTAGGTGTCATCACTTGCCATTATCATGAAATCCCCAAGAATCTATATGATCAAGTAGTCATGCAAGTATGAACAAGCAACAATGCAATTGTATGACAAGAAAAATGCAAGTGGAATAAAATGTCAGGCAAAACATGTAAAATATGATAGGCAGTCATGTAGTATGAATCAAGCAAACTGGATGCAATATGAGAACTAAACTAGATGAAGATGCAAAGTATTTTTTTATGATTAGTGCTTTAAGTTCTTAAAGTCAACATAAATTCTGATTGTGTCACCTATCTTAACAAACAATATGGTAGTGCAAGGAACTAACCCATCAAAGAAAGGGCTATTATGGAGGATACCTTCATGATTCTCATCACAAAGAGGATCATCCATAACATATTCTCTAGGAGTTGTTGCATGAAAGTCATTGCAAACTCTGATTGTGCCATCCTTTTTTATGAAAGGGGAGAGATTCCCAACTTTGCAAGGTCTCTATGAGATAGAGGAACAAGGTCCCCTTGAGAATGAGAAGACTCAATATGCACAACACAAGGGATAGACCCATCAAAGGAGAAGTTATTTTAGAGGATATCCTCATGATCTATGTCACAAGGGGTATCCCTTTTAGCATACTCCTCTAGGGCTACAACTAACTCAGGATGCACCAAAGTTACCATATTACAAAATAGAATATCTGAGGGATAAGGTGGACCCTCATCCTCATCACTCCACTCCAAGCCTTGATGATCTAAATATTTAGCATAAGTAATAAGGTGATCATCATTATCAAAGGGTAAAGGTTGGTTTTTATTAGGGATGTAGCCTACACCACATCTCCCAGGCCAAATCTCAACTTCCAAAGGCTCTTGAATACCTTTTTATCATGGCCCCAAACCTTTACCTATATATCCCATACTAGATAGGATTTTTTTGGGGAGTGGGTAATCATTGGATAGGTAACAATGGGCAAAAGAATGCTCTATAGGAAGAGGGTTGCTACCATGGATATTTTCTTTGAGGGAGACTCCTATGAAGATAAAGGTACATGTGCCAATGTGTACAACTTCACCCTTCTTATAGGGTAAACCCATAGTCCTTGGTGAAGGTGGTAGCTTGGCAATATCTAGAAGAGGCTCTGAAATAAAATGATTAACTTGATCCCATGATGAGATATTGATGAGTGGTTCCTCACTCACCTTTAGATTTTCAAGTTGCTTAGTTATGTGAGATGAGGAAATTGATGGACATAAATTGAGATCATATTGAGCTTGCTCAACCATTGAATAATATTGGAATGGATGAGGGTCACCTAGAATGGTGACAAGTTGATTCTTGAATTTGAATTTTAGACATTGATGAAAAGTAGAAGGGACCACCTTCATCGCATGAATCCAAGGGCATCCAAGAAGAAGATTAAAAGATGTAGGGCAAGATACCACATAGAACAAGGTATCTAAGATCTTAGGTCCAACCCTAAGGGGAGGAGATATAATATCGTAAGCCTCTTGGGACTCATTGTTGAAAGCTTTGATGATGATATCAGATTTAGTTAAATCTTCCTCTTTTAATCCAATTTTTGGAAGAATTGATAAGTGCATAAATTGAGGGAAGAACCATTATCTATCAAAATCTACTTGATAAATGTTTCCCCAATAAATGTAGTGATGTAGAGGGAAGAATCCCCTTGTAAGTTTGAGGAAGGAATATTATCATCCAAAAATGTGATATGATGTATCCCAAGAGAACTTACAACATTAGCCATAGCACTAGGGGAAATGTCTTGAGGAATAGATTGTTGTCTTAGAAGCTTCAACAAGGCTTCCCTATGAATAGGAGAAGTTTGCAAAAGTTCTAAGAGAGAGATCTTAGTTGGGGTACTAGCTAACTATTATTGAATGTCAAAGGAGACTTTAGGTTGTGGCTTCAACACTAAAGGTGGGGTTTCTAACCTTGTGCTCCTTTTTGGGTATTCTTCAAAACTAAGGTGGGTTGGATGAAGAACTCATCTCCTATTGAGAATGTTGAGTCGGTTGAGCTTGAGCTTGTTGCCTTGTAGTTATTGCTATCATACCAACCATATTATCATAGGGAGGTGGCACATTATGATATGACACTTGATTAGCTACCTATTGACCATGCTTAGGTAGGGGGTCTTGGAAGATCCCCATGTCTTGATTAGTTGTGGGTGCTTGTTGAGTAGGAGGTTGATTGTTTGTTGGAGGATTGGGTTAAGAACCTTCTATAACAAGGCATCCTTCATCAATTAGGTCTTGAACCACATGTTTCAACCTCTTACATGAATTTGTCATGTGCCCCTCCACTCTATGATACTCACAATGTTGACCAAGCTTATACCAATCAGTCATGGTATCAGGTTGCCTTATGGGAGGTAACTCAATCATATTAGCTTCCAAAAGTTATTGTAGGACCACATTCATAGGTGTGTTGAGTCTTGTAAAATTTCTTGGTGGGGTTTTTGAGGTTGGTGAAGCACCATCTTTTGTAGGGTGTTAACAACATTGTTAATAGGCCTACTATCTATTACCCCATCACCAACTACATGCTTGTTCTTATACTATGCTTTCATGGTCCTATATTCTTTTATCTTAAGTTGACCTCTTCGAATAAGGGCTTGCTCTACCCTTCTTGCTAGATCTATTGCTTGGTCAAAATATGTGATAGTTGTTGTTTCCAATTCATAAGATATTTGCTCTTGTAAATTTCTAATAAATATCTCAAGCATGTCTCGAGGAGGTAAGGTATATCTCAAGCATCCAACTAGACTCCTCCAATGAGATAAAAATTCTGAAAAACTTTCATCTTTACCTTGTTTTAACATATAAACATCTTTCATAGTCACATTCTTTTCAACATAAGCTCTGAATTATTGAACAAACATTTCAATTATCTCTTCAAAATTCCTCAAAGAATGATTAGGCAGTTGATAATACCACTCTAATGCCATACCACCAAGGCTCTTAGGGAATATCTTTAGTAACAACATGTCATCATATATGATATCATGGCATGTTGTCCTAAACATTCTTAAATGCTCAATTGGATCTTCCATTCCCTTATAGATAGGAAAAAACGATATTGGAAAATGCTTAGGGTAGGGCCTAGAGGTAATAATAGGGTCTAAGGGTTGATTGCACATTTCTCTATAGTTGTAGGTGAAACTAGGAGGTTGAATCATATCCACTCTTGAAACCAATTGTTTCACCATATTTGTTAAACTTTGCATTTTAGGATTGTTGTTGTGCAATACCCCTAGGTTCCCTAAGGGAGGGGTATAGGTAGGTTGTTGAAAGGGAACTTGGCCAATGTTGGAGGTATTGATATTGTTATGGTATGGGTTATGATATGTGGTATCTTGTTGTGGAGGATAATTGACATTTGGTGGAATAGAAGCATGAATGTTGAGATGAGTAGAATGAGGAGGAAATTGAACATAATCTTGAGTTGCACTACTAGTTGGAGGAACTTGTGAAATTCTTCCAACATTGGTGGTCATAGTAGTAGCATATGTTGGTTTATGAGAAGGATTAACATGATGTGAAGATTCAAACAAGGGGTTGTTATGAACATTCCTAGGAGAGATGGTAGGAGGAGGAGGTATCCCACCTTTTTGAGTTGGGCTTCCTCTTCCATAGCTTTAATCAAAGCCTCCTTGTGGAGTTTCATAAAACCCCATAGATGATCAAATGATGTAAAAGTGAAGCCACCATTAGGCCCCTCATAGGGATCATAGTTAGTATCAGTTTCCACATGTTCTTGCTCTTCTGCATCAATATTAGGATTCTCCCTATCAATCTGATCATCTTCTTGAGGAATTTGATCAGATTCTAAGTGCCTTCGCTGACTCCTAAGGAATGGAGCCATTAGGAGAAATGAAAGGATAGAGGAGAAAACTAAGGAAAGACACACAAGAATATTCTTAAGATGTTTTTAAATGTTTTCTATTCTAAACAAATAAAATTAGTGGTCTTATTTAAATTTTCAAGAGAAAATCAAAGGAAGAGGCTTCCTATCTTGGCCACTAAGATGTGTTTCACATTGGGTTCACCAAAGATGTAGAGGGGGAAAATTGCCCTATCATATATGATTCTTGATTGGATCTATTGGGAGTTGAGGTGACCATGGGGGTGTGTTATATTCTCTACACTCAAAACAAAGAAATGGGTTCACCAAGAATGGTTTTAGGACTCGCTCCAAGTTTAGGGTGGAAATGTTTAATGTGTGATTTAAGCAAACACCTATGTTTGGCCTTTCTATACTAAACTATGGAAATGAAAGAACAATGTAAAGCACACAAGATGCAAGAAGATAATGACTAACCCTAATATGATTCTTTGATTCAATGATATCTAACCCTAGGTTGCAAGAAATGAAATCTTTTCTTTGAGCAAGGGACCAAGGGAATGCACAAATAAGACTAAACCCTAGATGCAAAACTATATGCCTTTTTCTTTTAAATGCCTAGAAAGCAATCAAATATTTTTCCTTTTTATTTATAACCTAGGTTGTGAATAAGAATAAAAAAGCAAACAACACACAACCTAAAAGCTTTACTTAGGGTACTTATCTGATCTGATGTTTGATCCAAGATTTATCTTACATCTAGAATATCCCATAACTTCAAATCTACAAAATAGCTTCACAAAAACTCTAGAAAATATGGTCAACATTTGGGGGCCTACTTAGGCCATTGTAAGACTAAGCTTGGAGGTGTAATAGTCAAGCCCCTAGGTCCTTTTAGTTGATCATTCAAAATAAAATGAGCTTTGACCTTTGGAACAAACATAATGAAATATGATAGCATGGAATAGTAAATGAAATGCAAATAGAATGGACACAATGCTTGAACAAGAATGTAACTTTGAAATCTAGGGTTTGGGAACAAGTGATTGCCCCCAAGCTAATGTAATATGAAATGTAAGTAAAATATAATGATAATAATCAAAACATAATGCAAATATATATGAAATAGTATGCAAAGGGTATGCAAATCAAAACCCTAGGGTTTTGGGATGAATAATCACCCCAAAGTCTACCTAGATCGAATCTATGCCCTATAAATTATCGAGCATAGATTCGATAATAGAGAGAGAGAAACAAGCACAAAATACATGATAGACAAAAATAGAGTTTTCATTGAATTTATACCCTATAGCATATGGGGCATAAATTCACACAGAGGGTTTTAAAACCCAAAATAGAGATCAAATATGCAATAAAACATGAACTAAGATGAATAAATGAACTAATGAATGCAAAGAAACAACCTGGTGATCTTGTGGAAGAAGCAAGAGCAAAGGTGGAAGACCTCTCCTCCTTCAAGAAGATAAGTTGTCATCAAGGCTTTCTCCACTTGCAGATCACAAGGAACACACCAACAACAGAACACCAAAGCACCAAGAGCACCAGAAGATTGCACAAGAAGCCAAAAGAATTCTTATTTCGCATGAACTTTCTTAGATTGATAGCTTGATTATCTAGGAATAACTGGGAGAAAAAGGGGATCCAATCCCTTTATTTATAGAGGGTTTGGAGGGCTAAAAGGTGGGAAAATGAAATTTAACCTTGATTAAGCCGATGCCCCAAAAGGGTTGGCTTAAAATTTAGGTTTTTCAAGAAAAACCCTAAATTTATCGAATCTATGCCCCATAATTTACTCGAGCGTGGATTCGGTCAAGGTTAAGAAAAGCAAGGCAAAACACAAGAAAAAGGGGCCAAACTTGCTCCTAGCAAGTTTGAGAGCCTCCCAAAGGAACCTAAGGAAAAATGACTCATTTGGGTGGGTCAATTTTCCGTGTCTACATAATACAAATGCAAAATACAAATGTTATCCTATATGTGATTTAGCTTTTGATGATTGTTATCTATGCTATAGAAATAAATTTGTATTTATTATTTTTGAGAGGCAAGGGCACAAGGGAGATGCAAACACATGACTTATCCTAGTGCACACTATATGCAATTCAAATTGAATGCCTAAGAAAATAAAACAAGATGCATTATGCTAAGGTTCTTTGATTTTCATTTTTTATGTGTTTCTCTAAGATGAATTTTGAATAAACAAGAAGCAAACAACCTATACTTATGAATATTAAATTTCAAGGATCAAATGTTCCTACATGTTCTGGTATTTTGAGAAAATACACCATCTATGCATGAATTCACCTCTTTATGAATACATCGCCTGTAAATCTTGCACCTAGAGAATTTTTCTACAATTTGCAAAAATAATAAAAAATAAATGGATTATGATTTGGGGACCTACCAAATAGCAAGCATGTGAATAGTTATATCCCCTAGTTATACATAAAATCAAAATTGAGAAGCCTTGGGGATTGATGTTGAGAGAGTTACAATGAATACACCAACTAAAATATCTATAGACGATGAATTCATTATTATGATAAAACTGGATGATCAAATAGCAAAAAATAATATTCAAGGCTATGAGGATTGATAAAATGACATACAAGATAAAACTAACTGGTCTAGATGCTATATTGGAGAGGAGAACTAAGATCTTAAATATGGGTAGTGTTGAGAAGCAACACACCCCCACTAAAAAAATGAAATTCCATCCTTTGAAAATATTTAGTTTTCATTTTGCCATAGGGACCCTCTTGATGTTTTTCAGGTTTTAATTCCAAATTTTGCTTGCCTCCTTCAAGTTTTGCATATACCAAAGCATTTAAGTAGGCTTGCATATGGCTTTGATTTGAGTTTAGAATTTATTTGTTATGTTAGAATCATTCTGAGTAAAGAAGATCTTTCACTAATATGTAAAAATGTAGGATACATATGAATAAATTCATTGGAGTCAACCTACAATTTTTGGAAAATTTGCAAAGTAGAAGTAACTTGAGAAAACGTCGCGATTTCGCGACATATGCCATTTTTGGAAACGTCACGATTTCGTGACATATTCCATTTTTGGAAACGTCGCGATATCGCGACACATTTTGATTGGAAGGAAAGCTTGCGGAGATGTCGCGATTTCGTGACCTGTTCCATTTTCGCGATGTCATAAGCTTGAAAGAAATGAAGTATGGAAAACGTCGCGATTTCGCGACACATTTGGATCAGAAGCAAAGCTCAAGGAAAATGTCACGATTTTGCGACATATGTTGTTTAAAGGCAAATCTTGAGGAAGTGTCACGATTTCACGACAGGTTTTGGAAGAAAGAGCCAAGGTGATGAAAACATCACGATTTCGCGACAGGTTTTGGAAGAAAGAGCCAAGCCATGGAAACGTCACGATATCGCGACATGGTTTAGACAGAAAGAAGCTAAGTGACAAAAGTGTCGCGATATCGCGACATGTCATGTTTTTGTGACATATTTGGACTAGAAAGTGTCAAGTAAGAAAAACGTCGCGATTTCACGATGCCTTTTGGTAGAAAGTGCCAAGCAAAGAAAACACCGTGAAATCACGATGCAAGTTTGGAAACGTCGCGAAATCGTGACGCAAGTTTGGAAACGTCATGAAATCGTGACAAGTCTTAAGTGAATGCATAGCTCAAAGAAAATGTCGCGAAATCATGACAAGTGTTAAGTGGAGGCACAAGTGAAGGGAAAACGTCGCGATTTCGTGACACGTCATGATTTCACGACAGACAAGCTCGGAGGAAGAAAAGTGAAGTATGGAAAACATCGTGATTTCATGACACATGTCAAAAGAAATCAAGCCGACGTGTGATAAACATTAGGGTTTAATTTAATGATATTAAAATGCTAATCCTGGTTTTGTCTTTTGCAAAAAGCCATCTGGCAGTTGCATATTGGCGGAAGTAATGGCGAAAAAGACAAAATAAGCGCGGATCAAGTGAAGGCCATCAAATGGAAATGTGAGATGTTGAGAATTTTTGGTCCATCCAGATTTTACAGATCTGGCCGCAAAGAGACTTTACGGTGACTAAGCAGCTACCTCATTTAATGGAATATGTCGGCAATTGACCGAAAAATGAAAATATCTACACATAGTTACCAGAATTTGTCGATGGACGCATTTAACAGGAGAATTTATGGTGAAAGTAATGGCATGCAAATAATTTCAACTCAGAGGTGGCTCTACGAAGATAAAATGTCAGAGAAACCAGTGACTCATTCTGAATTTCTCTGAGAAATTAATGAGACGCTCCCGGTAGATGCACCAGAAAGATGAAGATACCTTCACACGCAGTGCCCATTTATGGAATATATCGATGACCGACCAAAAAATGAAGATATTTACTTGCAGTTACAGATGGATGAGAATAATATCAGATCATGCCTTCTCCATTTATGGCAAGTAACTGCACTAAGATTTGCAGAATGGTTAGGTTTTATCAAAACTCTATTTTAAAAGACCTTATATTGTAAAACCTGAGTAGTAGAGTTTAAGTGATAAGATTTAGGGTTTTGGAAGAAGATATTTTTGAAAAGATCAGGGTTTGTTCTGAGTCTATATATACTTCTTTCGGATGTAAACTCGGGGAGGCGAAAACTTAGAATAAAAAGCTATTGGAGCAATTTCCTGCAAATCTTGTTTGAATGCTTTGTTCCGGACACCGGAGTTGGTGTAGTTTCGTTTTCTCGTGATAGCATGGCCAGGAGCCTAATCTCTTTCGGATCGTGATAAGTTCATCTTCTTTTTTTTTCATTTCATTAAGGTTTATTTAATTTATGTTGTAGATCTGTGTTATCAAAGATTGGGTATGCTACTAGGCTTCATTATTTTTATTGTATGCTAGGGAAAATTACAGATTTAAGGTTCAGGCCTGTTCTAATTGCTCTATCCTCACTGTGCGAGCTAAGCTGCTGGTGAGAGATACCAATTTCAACTGACTTTCCTCTTGTTTGTGATTTTCTTTCAGATCTGCTTTATCTTTGTCTTATGCTCTTAGTGGAAGGTGATCTTAGAAAACTGGACACTTTTCTCTTTGATTTGTTCTATTGTGAAGCTAACTGGTATAACTAAAATTGGTAGTTTTTGTTTTGCAGCTAAGTTAGGCAAACTTCTCTTTCTACCCTACTCTACTCTCTCTGTTCCATCGATTGAATGATCCATTTTTATTTTCTTTAGAATTTGTCTTTTATTTAAAACTGCTAAAACATAAAGAGCTAGATCAAAGAACTGATTGTAAATTCGAGTGTCCACAAAGATAACCAATTCCAAAAACATTACTGAACTAAAGTCTAGAACCCGTTGTAAGGTAATAGACAGTCCACTTGAAACTATTCCAGAAGTGGAAAAGAGTGAATAGACATTCGACCCAACTCTGTAACTCACACCTTGGATATCCAGCAAGATCATAAAGTGAGTGGGATTTATCCCTTGGACCTGTGAAAAAATTCAATCATATTTCTTTTTATTTCGGGGTCACAAGTTTTAGCCAACTTAAGTTGCTTGGGAACTTCTTCAGTCCCCACGTTCAGGTTCTCAGTCTCACTGTTTGTTACACCAATAGAATCCCTAGAACTCACCTTTTGCTTAATTTGGTCAACATCAAACAGCTGCTCCAGTTCCACCATCCCTTTTGGAATTCTATTATCTTTCAACCTTATTATTCCCCTTTCATCGTCTAACTATTCCAACAGAGTATCCCTTTGTCCATCATCGATTATAGCATTTTCAAATGCATTGGTACTCTGTAAAAAGTTTATAATTTGTTGATCATCAGAGAAAACCTAAAAATTATCTACATTATTTGGGACCAAAGGACAAGGGACTAACTCGATCAAAAATTTGTTCCATTTGAACTCTTCCAATGGCTTCAGACTTGTGGCTGATGAAGCTAAGACATCTGCACGTGAATTTTGCTCTCTAGGAATGTGCGTTAAATTAAAAGCATAAAAATCTTCCATGAGATCCCACGCTCAGTGTTTGTATCCTTTTAAGTAGGATGCTTTGCACTGAAATTTACCTTTAACTTGATTAGCCACCAACTCTGAATTTGTAAAAACTTGGATATTTCTTACACCTCAGTCCAAAGCAAATTTCAATCCTAGCACCAGTGCTTCATATTCTGCTAAATTATTTGTGCAAGGGAACTATAGGCGATAAGACATAAAATATGTTTGACTCTCAGGTCCTTTAAGAACTGCCTGTACTGAACCCTATTTAGATTTAGCCCCATCCACATGAAGAGTCCAAACTTCATTATTATGAACAAGATGAGCTTTACTAAGCTTCTCATTTTGTCCCATTGTTAAATTATAAACCCCAATATCTACATTAGCAATATTTATAGTCTCATTTTTTGCATTATATTCAGTGATCGTATGTTTGTATCTAGGTTCTCTTTCAACCCTTAATTGGTTTGCAACTCCTTTCCATGGCAACCACATATGTGAAAAATTAGTTGCCAAGTATCCATTCAAAGATTTCGACCAATCCTCGCTCGAAGCATCCCATACCCCACAGGAATATCTACCACCCGAATTTCAATTCTGTGTTGTGCCCTTGGCTCGGATGCTAACTCGGATATGAATATTCTAAAGTTCACCTACTACTTTAACCTCTGATTTATTCAATTGGACAACTCTTCTTTCAGACTTCATTGGGGTTAAACCCAACTATTGACAAATGGCCAAAGGCATAACATTAGCTGAAGCACCCGAATCTACCAGATAGTTGTGTAAGTTTTTCCCAAATATATGAACAGTCATTAGAAAAGGTAGAACTTCAGTCTTCTCTTTATACATGGCCACATTTGCATTGGCCATCTTCTTTCCCTTGTCCAAATATTTGGTAGTAGGCCCAGAGTATGTTTTAATCAAGTTATCCCTCTGTTTCAAAATTTGAGCTAACTCATGGAGAGTGATATTAGCTTTGATCTTCTTCATGTCCTCCACTATATTATATCCCTTATTGAGTGGAGGGACAAATGCATCTGGTCCTCTCAAATTTCCTCCCTTGGGTGGAGATGGGTTATTGCTTGAAGATGGATCTGGAGGAAAATTGTGGGAGTTGTCCAGAGGGATAGATGTAATGTTGGGCTCCGAATTTCTATTTTTGAGGTTGTAGTTGTCCCTCCTGTATTGTTGAAAAGCCTGCACCTCATCCATAGGCATCTCCACTACATTTTCAAACTCACCTAGAAAAGTGAAAGAATCTAAGACCATAGCTGCACTATGGTTGGATGAACTTGGGTCGTCCGCATTTCTTTGATGTTCAGGAGAAATCAACTCACCAGATAAAGCTTCAAAGGCATTACAGAATTCCAAACAATCCAATTCCTCGTGCTGAGAAGTAGCATGTATCTTGCACCAGTTAGGCAAAGCCAAGTCACAAATATTTACATCATGCCCTTTACCTTTATAATCCTTATTGGGTTTGTATGGGGGCCGAGTGAATCTATTCTACTGATAAGAAAACCTGTTTGAGTTCTCCCCAGTAGAAACCTGCCTTTTAAAACTTAAAAAGTCATTTGCCAACTTTTGGACTATTTTTGACACTTCCTCAACTCTTGTGTTATCATCTTCTTTACCCGGATTCTGTACATTTTTAGCAGGCGTTACAGCCAATGGATTTCCTGATGGTGGAGTTTGACATACTGGCAACATCATTTGGTGTGGTATGGGATTGAAAATAGGGGTACCTTGTGTGATCAAAGGAATTTGATGAGCATTTAAAGGCTGAGGTCCCAATTGTCTTTCCAGAACCAAATCTTCTTTGTAAGCCTCTGTTAGATTGGTAATAGAGGCATCTCTTTTCAAGAAAATAGAAGTCATTGGATCTAGAGAATTTCTAAAAATTTCTAATGCCAGGTCTGCATTTGACACATAATAACCAGTCAGTCTACCATAAGCCTTCTGAAATCTGACATTGTAAGATCTGAAAGATTCATTTATTTCTCTTTTAATACTAGAAAATTGTTGATATAATACACTGGGATCTATCACTTCACCAAACTGTGATACAAAAACCTTTTCCAAGTCATTCCAACTGGTAATAGAATCATTAGTGAGATTCAAAAACCAGTCGTATGCTCCCTCCTGGAGAGTGAACAGGAAACAATCTGCAAGCCACATCTTCATGTTGTACATTAACAGTTTTAGAGCATTCTTGAATGCTACTAGGTGTTCTTCTGTTGTCCTAGTTCCATCATGCTTGTATCTGGGAAGATATCTCTCAGGATTTATGGGCAGGTCATGGGCTGCACCCAAGATATTTAAGGCAGTGGAACCCAACCAGTTTGCCATTACTACTTGATTGATGATGATACTTTTAGTTGTAGTTGGAGTAACTGCAAGTGGTGACAAAACTATTTCAGACAAGGACTTGGCCCTTCTGAGGCTGCTTCTTTTGGGGGTTTCTAACTCAGGCACAAGGAGCTCTCCAGCTCTGGAGTGGGACCTTGTTACTCTGTAAGTAGAATCCAGCTTTTTCACTAGCACTTACAACCTTACAATCCTTAACAAACTACTAAAATTTTAGGCCCTCCTTCTAGCACCAATTTTAAATGTTGGTTCAACTTTTATACACACCCTGTGAAGAATGAGCATGAAATCCCTATAACACTTATAAGGGATAAATCCCACTCACTTTAGGATCTTGCTGGATATACAAGGTGTGAGTTATAGAGTTGGGTCGAATGTCTATTCACTCTTTTTTGCTTTTGGAATAGTTTCAAGTGGATTGTCTATTACCTTACAATAGGTTCTGGACTTTAGTTTAGTAATGTTTTTGGAATTGGTTATCTTTGTGGACACTTAGATTTACAATCAGTTCTTTGATCTAGCTCTATTGTGAAGAAATTTTTAGAACAGAGGGATAACTTGATTAAAACATACTCTGGGCCTACTACCAAATCTTTGGACAAGGGAAAGAAGATGGCCAATGCAAATGTGGCCATGTATAAAGAGAAGACTGAAGTTTCGCCTTTTCTATTGACTGTTCGTATATTTGGGAAAAACTTACATAACTGTCTGGTAGATTCGGGTGCTTCAGCTAATGTTATGCCTTTGGCCATTTGTCAACAGTTGGGTTTAACCCCAATGAAGTCTGAAAGAAGATTTGTCCAATTGGATAAATCAGAGGTTAAAGTAGTAGGTGAACTTTAGAATATTCATATCTAGTTAGCATCCGAGCCAAGGGCACAACACGGAATTGAAATTCGGGTGGTAGATATTCCTATGGGGTATGGGATGCTTCTGAGCAGGGATTGGTCAAAATCTTTGAATGGATACTTGGCAACTGATTTTTCACATATGTGGTTGCCGTGGAAAGGAGTTGCAAACCAATTAAGGGTTGAAAGAGAACCTAGATACAAACATATGATCATTGAATATAATGCAAAAAATGAGACTGTAAATATTGCTGATGTAGATATTGGGGTTTATAATTTAACAATGGGACAAAATGAGAAGCTTAGTAAAGCTCATATTGTTCATAATAATGAAGTTTGGACACTTCATGTGTATGGGGCTAAATCTAAATAGGGTTCTAGTACAGGGGCAGTTCTTAAAGGACCTGAGAGTCAGACATATTTTATGTCTTATCGCCTACAGTAACCTTGCACAAATAATTTAGCAGAATATGAAGCACTAGTGCTAGGATTGAAATTTACTTTGGACAGAGGTGTAATAAATATCCAAGTTTTTACAGATTCAGAGTTGGTGGCTAATCAAGTTAAAGGTAAATTTTAGTGCAAAGCATCCTACTTAAAAGTATTGGGGTTATCGAAATTTGTCTTTTATTTAAAACTGCTAAAACATAAAGAGCCAGATCAAAGAACTGATTGTAAATCTGAGTGTCCACAAAGATAACCAATTCCAAAAACATTACTGAACTAAAGTCCAGAACCCGTTGTAAGGTAACAGAAAGTCCACTTGAAACTATTCCAGAAGTGGAAAAGAGTGAATAGACATTCGACCCAACTCTATAACTCATACCTTGGATATCCAGCAAGATCCTAAAGTGAGTGGGATTTATCCCTTATAAGTGTTATCGGGATTTCATGCTCATTCTTCACAAGGTGTGTATAAGATTTGTAGAATGGTTAGGTTTTATCAAAACTCTATTTTAAAAGACCTTATATTGTAAAACCTGAGTAGTAGAGTTTAAGTGATAAGATTTAGGGTTTTGGAAGAAGATATTTTTGAAAAGATCAGGGTTTGTCCTGAGTCTATATATACTTCTTTCGGATGTAAACTCAGGAGGCGAAAACTTAGAATAAAAAGCTATTGGAGCAATTTCCTACAAATCTTGTTTGAATGCTTTGTTCTGGACCTGGAGTTGGTGTAGTTACATTTTCTGTGATAGCATGGCCAGGAGCCTAATCTCTTTCAGACTACAATAAGTTCATCTTCTTTTGTTTTCATTTCATTAAGGTTTATTTAATTTATGTTGTAGATCTGTGTTATCAAAGATTGGGTATGCTACTAGGCTTCATTCTTTTTATTGTATGCTAGGGAAAATTACAGATTTAAGGTTCAGTCCTGTTCTAATTGCTCTATCCTCATTGTGCAAGCTAAGCTGTTGGTGAGAGATACCAATTTCAACTGACTTTCCTCCTGTTTGTGATTTTCTTTCAGATCTATTTTGTCTCTGTCTTATGCTCTTAGTGGAAGGTGATCTTAGAAAACTACACACTTTTCTCTTTGATTTGTTCTATTGTGAAGCTAACTGGTATAACTAAAATTGGTAGTTTTGGTTTTGCAGCTAAGTTAGGCAGACTTCTCTTTCTGCCTCTACTCTACTCTCTCTGTTCCACCGATTGAATGATCCATTTTTATTTTTTTTAGAATTTGTCTTTTATTTAAAACTGCTAAAACATAAAGAGCTAGATCAAAGAACTGATTGTAAATCCGAGTGTCCACAAAGATAACCAATTCCAAAAACATTCTTGAACTAAATTCTAGAACCCGTTGTAAGGTAACGACAGTCCACTTGAAACTATTCCAGAAGCAAAAAAGAGTGAATAGACATCCGACCCAACTTTGTAACTCACACCTTGGATATCCAGCAAGATCCTAAAGTGAGTGGGATTTATCCCTTATAAGTGTTATCGGGATTTCATGCTTATTCTTCATAGGTTGTGTATAAAATTCGAACCAATAGGTAGAAAATACGCCACTTGTAATAGTCATAGGTGTTGTATTCGACTTTGAGAATAAGAAAAACAACAAATTTTAAGGCTGTGAAATGAGTTTTGGCTACTTGTATCAAATAAACCACCTAGTTTATGTATAGGTGGTAAATTCACTTATAATTAAAGAAAAATACAAGTGATATATCAATAGGGATTGCACATATCCTCTACTAGCATTTTGGTAATACCGAGTATGATTCTTTATCCTACAAGTCTCCTAATATGCCTATAAAAACTTAAAGAGAACTCTTCAATAATACAATGGTTAGATTGAAAAATGGGAGATGAAAGGGGTTAAATCATTAAAATATTTGATTAGAATTAAAACTAAAACACAATAGATTTAGAAAATTATCACCAAATTTTGAGTGCAATATGTCCCCCTTTCTTTCCTTCGAAGATTAAATAACTTGAAGACTTCATAGTAGAATTTTGGTAGCATCTCATTACATAATCTTGATGTCAAATTTTGAAAAAGTTTCAATGTGATATTTCCCTTTTTAAGTGCCATCCCAAGGGGTCAATTTATAGATTTGAACCTCTTAGGGGTTTCCCAAAATGGAGGGACAAGGTGGCTTGGTAGATAAGTTGATTAGTGTTGATTGGCTACTAATAACTGTTGGTCATCAAATCTGCCCAGGAAAGGATTTTGGGAAGTGTACGCGCCCTAGACCTGGACCAACATTGAAAGGCCGAAGGGAAGAGATGCCCCTCGTGCCAATCTTCGGAGAAAGGTCGGCTCCTTTACTAAACTACTTCGGTGTTTTGAGACAAGAGTGCAGGAAAGAAATAAAAAGAGTAAGGGTGCAGGAAAGAAATAAACAGGGTAAGGGAAGAAATGTCAATAGTTTAAAGTGGGAAAGAACCAGAAGCACGATCACTGGCTAATAGCTCAAAACAACAGCAATGAATACCAAGAATAAAATGAAATGAACACGATATTAGCCCTCCTATGTATCCTCTGGACGAGTTCCAGGATTACCCTCCCCCTTACGTCGAAATCCAGAGTTCAGAATTACGATGACTAGGAGATAAGTGAATATAACAGAAACACTATCCACAGGCAGCATACAAGAGAACTATTACAACGTTTTTCTCCCCTATGTATCCTTCGATAAAATTCTAGGGTCTTATCCCCAATCGCACACCTAAATCCAGAATGCAGAATTACAGTATGCAAATGAAGAAAAAATAACAAAAATAATCACAGAAGGCAGCATACAAGAGAGAAATTAAGCCCAAAGCTCTTTAGTATTAATCGCAGAGATTCAAGTTACAACAACTTTCTAGCAGAAAGTTCCCCCCTTTTTACATTACAATGCCTGGGTTTTTATAGAGGACCCGACCCTCTGAGCCATCAATGCACAAAATGGAGGAGTACATCCTCGAAAACCTGAGAAGTCGGCTCTCGCAGCTCTCGTGACTGAGCTCTCAAATATTTTCCCATAACTGGCAACTGCGATCGGGTCAGCCGGGGAAACATGCATTTATGAGCCGTCTGAACGTCCTTGGTCTCCGGGTGCGGAGCTCGAGTGGCCGCCATGCCCGCCGGGCTCTTCTTCAAGGACTGATACTTCCTTTCCAATTGCCAAAAATGAGCAGCGAGTTCACCGGGCACGTAAAAACTCATTTATGAGGCACTTGATTGCCTCAAAAAAATACTCGGCTTGGAGTGCATGCCCTTGAAGCGCTTCACCAAATTTTAGTTCGCAACTCCACTTCACGATGGATTTGAGCCGAAGCAGATCCTCCTTCTTGGTTATGCACTTCGCACGAATGTGCTTCGCGAGACGGCTTAGGGGATGTGAAATGCCGAAGTAAGTATTCCTCCTCAAGATGGCTCTCACTCTTTTGTTGCTTCATTGGAAAAGCGTGTCAAAACTACTTCACTGAGGTTCTCCGCCCGAAGTGGATGCTTCACTGGTGAGTCTTCAAAATGCTTCACCGCGATCCTCCCTCAAAACTACGGTTCAAGGTTTTTTGGGCCGAAGTGCATTCTTGCCTTGGAAAAATGTCTTGCTCTTTACAGGCTAATACCACTTCGGGTGAAAGTGCTTCGCACGAAAGCTATCCGAAGCAGATGCTTCACAACAACTTTCGGTGAAGTAAAAATGGTTCGCCAGTAGGGAGGCCCGAAGTGGGTGCTTCGATGATTTTTTGGCGAAGTAGTTTTCAATGTTTGCACTCCTTCAAATTCCGCTTCGCCAGATTTTCGCCCGAAGCAACTGCTTGAAATGCTTCGGGTGCGAAGCTCTTTTCACGCCTTAGCAATTGAGCCATGATCTAATCTTTGCTTTCCTTCTTCGACGAAGTTGTTCTTCAATGCTTGAAGTTCTTCGAATGCCGCTTCGCAAAACTTTCACCCGAAGCAACTGCTTGAAATGCTTCGGGTGCGAAGCTCTTTTCATTCTCTACTTCTTTCTTTTGGTGAAGCTATCTTCTTTCCTGTGAAGCTCTTTTCCTTAACTTGCTCAGTGGCGAAGCTTTTGCATCTCCATTCTATATACAAAGGGGGTGGCAATAGAAGCCAAAATTGCTACAATACTTTCAAATATATTCAAAATAACAAAAAGAAATACTTTACAAAAAGAAACACTTTACAAAAATTTGATTTTACTACCCCTCTAAGGCAATGTGACAAAATTGTCAACATTCTTGGTGGCTCATGGGGCAACGAGCTCGCCTCGGTGTAAGAACCCTCAGCCTTGATCCGTTGGGCCAGAGTTACCTCCAGACCCTTCTCCTTTTTCTCCTTCTACGGGTGCTTCCACGACTGCTTCTTCTTCTTCTGGCTCTTCTTCTTCTTCTTCTTCCTCTGGCGTGGCCTCTAGCTATGACGGTGGGGAAAGGCGATCATGGATGCATTCCATGGTTCGACGAACATGAGCCCAGGTGCCTTTCGAGAAAGGCTCTCGGTCTTGTAGCACTTTTACCAGAACATGGAACCGATCTATTTGCCCTATGTCGGCATGCTTGGCTCTTGTGCTTAGATCGTTGAGGCAGGCCACGATCTTGCAATGTCTCAGAATGAAATCTATGACTTGTCCTTCTGTAATTGGCTCTGCCCACCCGTCTATCTCTGAGACGTCACCTTCAAAATGGAGCCATGCCGGCTTGAGTTCTTCCTTGGTCAGAAGGTTCCCATCATCATCAGTGAAACTAGGGAAACCTAATGAAGAGAGATCTTGAAAGTAGCCCAGAGATGCACGCTGCTCATGCTCAAATACATCCAGGAGGTCTTTCACCTTCTGGGCTTTCCTCACCTTGGAGAAGAAGGCGTGGACCATGGCTTGGGCTGTAGACCAATCCCTAGCCGTCCGACTCATAGCAGCAACCTGCAGGTCCTGATATTTGGTACTTTGGACCTCAAAAGCTAGTTTGAGTCGGCCTCTAATTTTTTGGATGATTTCATCTACGATTGGCCCTTCTTGAGAAGCGGCATTCTGGGCTTCGGTGATGTATGTCAAGATTGACAGGGCGCTGGAGGTCCAGGATCTGAAGCCTTTTAGCAGGTGTGAGCGGATTTCTTTTATTCGGCCCCTATCAAATAGCTCCAGGCTCTCTTTTTCGTACAACTACTGCTGCATCTGCAAGATCTTGCTTTCAAATTCTTTGGCCTTCAGATCAGCTTTGGCCTGTATCTTGCTTTGGTTTTTAGTTGAGTTCTGTAGTTGTTCTATTTGTTGTTTTAGGACGTCTGCTTCCTTCTTCATCAGCTCACACTGCTTCTCTACGTCCTCTAGCTTGGAGCGGGTTCTTGCTAGCTCCTCTTCCAACTTGATGTTGGCGCTCTCTGCTTCAAATCTACGCTGATTGGCGATGTTTGCATGCGCATGGAAAGTTTCAATCCTTACATGCATGGATGCAGATTCATTATCTACATTCAAGTGTTCTAGGTCCTTGGATTTCTCTTGATAATCATAATCCGTCGGGGTCATCTCGTCCAGTGGCTTCTGGACCTTGGGGACCTTTTTCACTTTATGCAATTTTTTGTCCTTCAGGTCGAACACAACGCACTTTTCAACTTGGGCCAGAGAGCGCCCTCTCTTTTTCCTCGCCTCCTTTAGCATCTTATCTGTGTTCTGTCGGGCTCGGAGTAGCTTTTCAGCTAGAGGACGTTCCTTAATCATGGATAACTCAGTTTCAAATGAGGTTGGATCTCCAGCCAAAGGGGTGAACAAATATAAGGAATGAATGGGGGATGCCTCACCAGTAGGTTCGACGATGGGTGTGGTAGGAGTTTCGGCGAGTGAAACAATGTCGTGTGTGACAGGGGAGTGGGGAACGGGGTTCGACGTTGGAGTACTACCTTCGCCCTGACTGAGGACCAAGGGAATGGTGGCATGGGCGAGCGAAGTAGTATCGATGGACTTGTCCCAGCCAGATGATTCAAATGGAGTGGACATGTGTGTGGGGCTAACGGGATCGTGAGACAAACTTGAAGTAGCGAAGGACAACACGCGAGGGGGTGATTGACTTTGTGGGGGAGAGAGAGACTGATGGGGACTTACGGTCGGGACCGTAGTGGACATGTGAGGAACCAAGGTGAAGGGTGAAGAGTGCGTACCTGCGTGCCCTCCTGGCAGAGCAGAAGTGGTGGCTTCTTGCATGATTGGCTCTTGCTCCTTTCCAGCTTTGGCACTCCCGACTTCCATGACCTCTCCTTCAGGGTCCCCTTCTTGTTGGAGGAGTTCCTCCACATCAATGACATCTATGTCTGAGGCTACTTCGGCCCTTTGTGATGTCGTCCCTTCAATATTTGCCTCGGCTGGGCCTATCATAGGTTGTCCACCAGAAGCACCTGGAAGCTTTGTACGTGGTCGCTTCGGGTGGGTTGGAGGCACTTGAGCTTGCTCTTGCCTCTTTCTTTTCTTCTTCTCCTCCTTCTTCTCTGATTGTTGCACCGATCCCATGGCACTGGTGTCATGGCTTTCCATAGGTTCCTGAGGTAGTTCTTCTGGTGCAGCTTCTGCCTCCTCCTCTTCTTCTTCTTTCGAAGCATCATCAGCTCTCCTTGGGCTTTCGCCCGAACCTAGGGCACTTGGGGGAATGAAGTCGATGAAGGAGGTGGGCTTCCAAGTCCCAGCATTGGCTTCGTAAACAACCGTGAAGTCCTTATCCATCTCCAAGAGTCCGTATGATTTCATCTTTTGTCGATGAACTCTCATTTTCCACCATTCCTTTAATTGTTCTATGCCCCAATCCTTCAATTCCTCCCTCAGATCGTCTTTCATCTTCCTCCAAAAAATGGAGTCTGGGCTTGGGAAAGGATGCTGAACAGGATCAAACTCAACTTCCATAGGGTAGAATTCATGCCAGGGAGGCAAGGTCTTCATCCTTTCTAAATGCCACTCCAGATCCCTCCCATTGGGGTTATTTCTTTGCTCCACGATTTTTGGGTGGGGGCAGACATGAAAATTCTTGAATCTGAGGTGGTCCCTCATCACCCCCAAGGGATCGTAGAGCCACCTTTGAGGAATCTGGAGCAGACCAAAGCTGGCAAGCTTCTCCTCCAGGAATACGTGTTGCTTCAGGGCAAACACTTCAATTACCCCCATTTTGAAGGGGAAGTCGCAAGTGTGCGCCCATTTTCGACCGTGGTCATAGACGACATTTGTTGCGTCGCTCTATCGAGCGACCTCTAACGCGAACTGGTATTCGGAGGGGTAGACGGGTAGCAGGAAGGGCCTCCCCATGAAGCCGAACAGGTGAACCACAAGCCCCTACGTTAGTTGAAATACGTCTCCCTTCTTCTCCTTCACCACTCTGTCTCTTAAACTGAGGGGCACCCGAGGGCAAGAACCCTTCAACAAATGAATGGCAGGTCCCAAGAATTGTTGATTAAAAGAATAATATGACTCCGTCCTCTCCAGGAGGGGAGTCCACTGGTACACAGGCAGAGGAGTTCCATCCTTGCCGCTTGAAGAAATAGCAATGTGGGGAAAATTCTTATGTACATGGTAGAAAAACAACCAAACTAGGAAAGAACAAGGTCCGAAATACTGGCCCGTTCCAGAATTCTTCATGCTGGTTAGTCACGTGTGCAAGGTTCGGGCCACCCATTCTGCCCAGTCGAAGAATACTGGGTTGGTGTTCGGCCTTGAAGCATCAGGGGCATAAAATTCCCCTCTTGAAATACATTCGGCCAAAGACACCTGCCAGGGGTGCACCGAAGCATCGGTCGACAGGCCCGCTACCCATGCAATGATGGAGAAGATGTCCATGCTCTTGAAATCTATCAGGGGTAGGGGCATTTGGGGCAGCTTGCCTGAAGGGAGCCCGTCCTTGAGGTTCTCGCTCAAAAACTTCAAAATATAGCTGGAGGAGGTGAACCTCTCCATTTGCTCACTCAAGATTACATTACGAACCGAATAGCCTTTGGGCGGCCCCTGCTGCGGCGCGAAGGCTGCTTGCACATCTTCTTTCAAAATTGAAAACAATTTATGGCCAGCGGCGTCTAGCACTTGTCTGGAGGAGGGTTGGTAGTTCTGCGTGATGGCACAGATTAGTTCGGGACAATGGTGCACGGGCGGAGTCAGATACCAATATATCTAAGAATAATACGCGATGGCTCTCTTATTCTCTGCTGAGAGCCTACTCTTCATGAACTCGATGGTGTATCTGAGTTCGGCCACGCTCTTTGAAAGCTCAGTGTCCCTAATTTTCTCCCACCCATCAATTGGTGGCTCTTCGGGCTGTTCTTCTTCAGAATCTTCTCTTTCCTCCGTGACTTGCTTTTCGGGGCGGAGGTTAAGGTCGACCTTCTTTGGTCTCTATTTTTTCTCCTCCTTGCCCTTCTTCATTTTTTTAGGGCCTGCTACTTCTGGCTCCTTTCTCTTTTCCTTGGAGTTCTTCTTCCCCATTGTGGATATTCACGGCAGCAGAGTTCACGGTGCAGAAGACTTCGACGTGAAGGATTTCGACGCGAAGGGCGGAAGAATTGCAGGCTGTCAACGAAGACTCTTCGTCTTGCATCAATCAGTAGGCGAATAACCTTCTTTACCATTGAGGCTTGAGTTTTATAGCCTTAGAAGGCAACTACCTCTATTTATGGCTCCTGCCATAATTAAATTTACAACTCGGACGGGGAAGGTTGCCGTGCCTTTTGATTGGCTTTGCGGCAGCGTTGTACGCGGACCCATGCGCTTCGATGATTATGCCCGACATCGAAAACTCAACCTGCTGCCACCTCGTACCTGGGCGCGAGCTTTTCTCATAACCGAATCCTCTCGGGATGTACTCCGCCACCTTTGCATTAAACTCACCCGCTTCGAACGTTTCCCTAGGTTGTCATCGACACGTCCTCCAAGGCACATTTTAAATGCTCCCACCTTGCATGCTATTGAGTTGGCAAAGTTGAAACCGATGCTGAAGATGCTTCACAGCGAACCTTCGGTATAAGCTGATTTTCTATGCTTCGGGCCCGAAGTAGTTTTACCTCGCTGCATCACCACTTTGCTTCGCGGAAGGCTGCCTCCGAAGCTCATTCCTTTTGAGAAATGGTTCGCTAGACTTTCTTCGAAAACTGCTTCGCTCATACTCCTTTTGCGAAGCATTTCTCATGCCTTCATTTTGAATTTCGTTTGGCTCTTCGAGGACAACGTGCTTCACTGCGAACCACTTTGCATCAGCCACTTCGCATCTAAAGTTCCCGAAGGAGATTCTGGCTAGGCTTAGCGAAGCTGGAGTTTGTCACTTATGGTAGTGTGATACTTAACCTCTCGGAGATCTTGCAACAGGGTATATATATACAGAAATGAAAAATTATATACAAGGTAAAACTTGAACACTTTTTTTTTTTTTCGTCTCAGCGATGGAAAGTCTTCAGATGAAGACCATTGATAGAAATTGGCAAGACTTGGCCATCTGCATCCTTGAGGATGAAAGAGTTGGCTGAGTTTACCTTTACAATTTTGAATGGTCCATCCTAGAAAGCGTCCAATTTGTCATGATTCCCAGGCTTAGCCTTCCAAGAGTCCCACTTCCATACCAGATCTCCCACTTTGAACGTGCGGTCGGAGGATTTTTTCTTGAACCAGTCTCGGGTGATCTGAGCATGCTTAGCGAAGCTCTGGTAGGCCTTCTCATGATCTTCCTCTAGCTGCAGTAGCTGAGCCAGCCTATTTTCCATAGGATTAACTTCTCCTTCCTCATCTAATAGCTGCAACATAGGGATCTCTACATGGGTAGGTAAGATGGCCTCTTTGCCATACACCAGGGCGTAAGGTGATGTCTTGATTGACTTCTTGACAGAAATCCGATCGGCCCACAAGGCCCGATCTAGAAGGAGGTGCCAAGTTCTTTTGTTTTTCTCCATGAGCTTTCTTAGCACCCTTAACAGAGTCTTGTTAGTTGATTCCGCCAATCCGTTACCCTGTGGATAGTAATTAGAGGAGACTTTATGATATATCCCATATTTGTAGAGGAACTCATTGATTTTGGCGCCTACGAAGCCAGGACCATTGTCTGTAATGATTGCTTCTGGGATGCCGAACCGGGTGATCAAACCCTCTAGGAAGGCGATGACGGTCTCCTGATCAGCATGCTTCATGGGTACTACTTCGGCCCATCTGGTGAAGTAGTCGGTTGCGGCCAGGACGAACTTATGCCCAGTGAAAGAGTTCGACGATATAACCCCTATGAAATCCAACCCCCATTGTTGAAAAGGTATTTCTACCTGTATCGGTCGGAGAGGCATAGGAGCACTTCTGCTTCGGCCGATGAACTTCTGACATTGCTCGCATCTACGACAGACCGCAAAGGCATCGACGAAGAGTGTAGGCCAATAATAACCAGCTTTAATTATCTTCAATGTCATCGTTCTTCCTGCGAAGTGGCCCCCAGATAATCCTGAATGGAATTCTCCTAGGATTCTCTTCTTATCATCTTCTTTTATGCACCTGAGAAGAACGCCATCGATGTTTCTGAAAAATAGGCCTTCGGGGCGCAATGTGTATCGGAGGGACCGCATCCTGAAGTGCCTTCATTACGAAGCATTTAGATGCGAAGGACATCTATCGGTGTTGAAGTATTCAACTATCTCACCGACCCAGTCCTTCTCATCCTCTTCTTGGTTTGTGAAGCATCCTTCTGCTGTTGAGTCATCCCACTGACAAGCTGTCACTTCGGCCGCTACGCTCTTTGCCAGCTCTTGACATAATGCGTGATCATGAACCAATTTTGTGGGTCTGATTTCGATGTCGAACTCCTGTATCTTGTTGACCCAACCGACTCTTTTGCTTCCCAACTCTCCTTGGATAATGAAATTGTGCACATCGGGGTGAATGACAAAGATCGTAACCCGACTTTGGGAAATGAATTGCTTGAATTTCCTAAGAGATTTCATTACTGCATGCACCTGCCTTTCTATAAAATTATACTTTTCTTCATGGGGGTGTATCACCTGGCTTAGAAACGTGATGGGGCGCTCTTCGCCATCTTCCCCCTTCTGTGTCAGGACTGCAACATAGCTCTCAGGTTCTCCTATAGCATATAAGATGAAATCTCGGTTATAGTCAGGGTTGGTCAGGACTGGTGCCTGAGCAATTCGGGCCTTGATCTCTTCAAATGCCTCTTTTCTCTCTTTCATCCAGATGAATTCAGCGCCCTTCTTTAAAAGTTTGGACATTGGCTTGATGACCTGGGCAAAATCTGGAACAAACTTCCTCACGAAGTTGATCTGGCCAAAAAAGGATTGAAGTCCTTTCTTGTTCACGGGGAGTGGGAGCTTCAATAGAGCCTCAACTCTATCAGGATCTACGATGAGACCCTTCTCTGATATCACATGTCCCAATAACTTCCCTTCGTTGACTATGAATATAGACTTCTTTGGATTGATTGAAATGCCAAACTCTCGATATTTTTTGAATACCTATTGTAGGTGTAAGGGGTGATCCTCCCTTCTTCGGGAGAAGACGGTCATGTCATCCAAATAGATAACAATAACCTTATTCAAAAGCTCACCAAAATCTAAATCCATGGCTCTCTGAAAAGTGGCCCCCGCATTCGAAAGGCCGAATGGCATCCGTTGGTAAGCAAATGTTCCCCACTTGGTAGTGAATGCGGTTTTATGTTGGTCTTCATCCCTAACCCAGATCTGATTATATCCGGAGAAACCATCGAGTAGGGAGAAGCGTTGAGCCCTAGCCACTGAGTGCAAGATCTGATCTATCTACGGGAGAGGGTAGTGATCTTTGAGCGAAGCTTGGTTCAGGTTGCGAAAGTCCATGCATAATCGTATATCTCCGTTCTTCTTTCTAACTGGGACTAGATTCGCTACCCAAGAGGAATGCTTTATGGGATAAATTATCTTCGCCTCGAGCATTTTTAGGAGCTCGGCCTTCATCAGGACCTCGATCTTCGGATTAACAGGCCTTTGCTTCTACCGAAAGGGTTTGATTCCCTCCTGCAACTCAATTGTATGCTGGATCAGTTGTCGATCGTATCCCTTCAGGTCTTGGTAAGACCATGCCACTATGTCAGGATACTTCCTGCATAGAGATTGGATCTGTTCTAGCTCTTTCGAAGTGCAATCTGTTCCAACTTTTATTGCTTTTCTAGGTTCAAGCTCCAGATCTTGGTACTGCTTTGCATTGACTTTGATCCTATGAGAAACTGCTCGATCATTCTGATCAAAGAGGCTCTCAAGAGTAATTAATCCCTTGGGGACATGATTATTCTTCAATTGAACTAGCCCTTCATATTCTTCATCCTCAGGGCTTCTTCTTTCAATGGTGGCTGCTTCTTGAATCATGAAATTCACAATCTGCTCATCATTGTCAAAAACTTGCCAATGCAGATCTCTGTCTGGGACAGAGGGCCTGTAAATCATCCTCACAGCTTTAGGCTTATGCACCATGTCTTCTGCTGGAGAGTACTTTGCTGCGATGGATGCTAGAACATCGGCATGTCGGTTCTTTTCTCGTGGAATGGACTATAGATTGAGAGATTCGAACTGGTCAAACAAGTCCCATACCCTGTTACGGTATGACTTGAGATAGTGTTTCTTTGAAATACACTTGTTTGTGACTTGATTGCATACCAATTCTGAATCTCCAAAGACTTGGAGATGCTTTATGCCTAACTTTTTTGCTTTCTTGAGTCCTAGGCATAATGCTTCATATTCTGCTGCATTGTTGGTGCAGCTCCAAACCAACCGGTAGCAATATTCCTTTTGCTCCCCTGATGGTGATATTAAAAGAATGCCTACCCCAGCACCATTTTTGCATCGGGCACCATCGAAGAACAACTTCCATAGTCCTTCTTGGGCACATGTTTTATTCTCTAACTTGGTGTGTTTCTCAGGCTTGGCGATGGCATAACATCCCATCTCGGTTTCTATCATGGCATTAAAGTCTGCCAATGAAAACTCATCTTCACAACTTAACTGTGCAAGGGATTCCTCGACCAGGTCCACCTGCTCTATCCCTTCCACTATCGCTTGCACGGGATCGCTGCTCTCTTCTTCGGACATCTTCTGTACAAGGAAAGTAGAAGGTTTTTCATTGTAGATCTTTACCTTCTTCCCTTTGAATGGAATCTCTAAGTGCGAGTAATCCATGGATAGGTATCCTCCCAGCTTCACTGTAAACTCCCTCGACAAGCACATACTAAAATACGGCTCAAGGTCGATGACTACCACCTCTTGTATAACTATGATTTGAGGCATCTTGTGTAGTCGGATAGGTATATCTTTAATCACTCCTACAGTCTTCATGGGAGTACCATCCAACTGGAGCATGTCGTGGCTGCTTCGCGTATACTCCATACCTATCTCTTCGCACACTGCTTTGGGCATGACTGTCGTCGTGGCCTCGGAGTCAATCATACAATTGTGTACAACATACCCTTCCATCTGTAGAGACAGGTAGAATGGAGGTGGTCTGTTCTTCCCCATAATGGATGTGGATAGGGTCTGCACTAGGGCAAGCGGTGCTGACTTTCTTGCCTTGGTCATCTTCAATGATTCTTGCAGCAAGTCCACTTGTTCGGGTAGTTGCAGTGCGTCATACAGACTGATCTTGGCCGAAATCTTCTTTAGCTCATCTACAATATTGTAGGCTAGGGAGTTGTGCACCTCAGGTTCTCTTTTTGCCTCGTACCTGGTGTGATACTGCTCCGTAGCTTCGACCCTTTGTCACTTGGTCAGCGAAGGAAGCTTGAGCTTCTCTCTAGCTTGTTCTTTAGTTTCCACCTAAGGTGGATTTGTAGGGGCCTGTTGGGCCTTCTCCTTGACTGGTGCAGGCTGAGGAGCTTCGCTCGGGGCCTGAGAAAGTTGTTGTCCCTTTTCGTGGTGAGCATGCACCTTTAGGGGAGCCATTTGAGTAGCATCTACCTCTATTGACCCTTTTCCTCCTCTGGTAAGGACTGCAACTTGCTCTTCTTCACCAATTACCAGGTTCTGATCCAATTGCCTGATGATGTTGACCTGACCACCATGACTACTGCTCGCCAGCGTTTGTACATAATGTTGGTGCAGCATGCAGGTATTCTCTTCGTGAGGGTCATTACACGTGGAGCACCAATGTATGTAATCGAAAGTGCTCGGAGCTTCGTCAATCATGGCATTTCTTGTCGACGCTCTCCCTTGCTGGACCGCTTGATCTTTAGTAAGCGCGGGTGTAGGATACGACCTTCTCGGTAGAAACTCGTGTTGCGCTTGCTTCTTCTTCATAATGGTCATATCATTGGACAGGGTTTGCACTGTGGAGTTCAGGGACTGAACCTCTTGTAGTATTTTGACTTGCATATCATCGGCTTTAGGAATGGGTGGCAATGGAGCCATCGTTGGTATTGGAGGTAGGGCGGGGTGTTGAGGTGGCACTGGCAGTACAGGGAATGCCGAAGAGACAGTGGGCTGCGAAGCCGAGAACGTAGGAAAATGGATTTGTGGAGTAGCAATCTGTGATACAATGGGATTCGGGTTCCAAGACGAGATCGGGTATGCAGGGGTTGCAGAGATCTGTGAAGCGGCTACGCTCGCATACTAGAATTGAGGGAAATCGAGAAGTATGGGCATCGACATCCTTTGGGGAAGCTTGCCCATAGCTATTAGATCCATCTCCGCTCTCTGGGCTAACTCGTATAACTCGGGGAAGGTATTGATATTCGAATACCTTACCATGACACTGATATCAGGGTTGAAAGCCCGAAGGAAATAGTATGTTGCAGCTTCGCTAGTTGGCCGAAGTCCAACTGGTATCCTTTGCCAGGTTCGAGCGAACCTAACATTGAAATCGATGATCTCCTCTTGTGGATGCCTCTGAATCATTGTGAACTGATGCAGGAGAGAGGATGGATCGACGGACTCATTGAAGCTTCTCATCAACTTGTCCGGCTAACTGGTCCCATCCCGTTATAGTACCGGGTGGTAAAGATCTATACCAGTAGAGGAGCTTCCCTCTAAGAGATAGAACCAAAAGCTTTACCATAACTCGCTCTTCTATGATGTCATGAATCACCGCCAGAGAAACTATGTCCTGGATGTGCTCCAGAGCAGTCTTCCCAGTTCCATCGAACGTAGGGATCTTCTTCATAGCAGTAGGCAGAACTTGCCCTTGTCCCGCTAGATTTAGCGGTCCCAAAGAATTCCATGTCGGGAACAATCTGGGCGGTGGTTGCTGCTGCATTTGTTGTTGTTGTTGTTGTTGTTGCTGCTGTGCCATATTTGCTCCTGGATTTTGAGAAATAGGAATTCCCGAAGCTCCTCCTTGGTTGCTAACAGGACGACTAATGTGAATGGAGGCACTAGGATGCTTCGGTGAGTTGGGAGGATTAGGAGGAAAGCTAGCTGCTGTACTATCCGAAGTTAATCCTTGTTCGTCAACAGCAGCCTCTTGCGAGGATGTTCCACGTAATAGTGACTCAGGGGTGACCAACCTAGAACGTTCCCCAAAGGCATCAATATCAAGCTCAAAGAACTCAGTTTCCTCTCCTCTATTCCTAACTCTCCATCTTGTTTGCATGAAGGCACAGACTTAGGTACCGGTCTCTACGACTTAAAGATTCTCGGTTAAACAGAGTCGCCAGATGCTAAGAGTCTTTCGACAATGAGACGAGCATCGATCCTCACTACCACTCACAAGGTGAGACTGACCGGGTCCCACCGGGCGTGCCAAAAACTGTTGGTCATCAAATCTGCCCAGGAAAGGATTTTGGGAAGTGTACGCGCCCTAGACCTGGACCAACATTGAAAGGCCGAAGGGAAGAGATGCCCCTCGTGCCAATCTCCGAAGAAAGGCCGACTCCTTTACTAAACTACTTGGTGTTTTAAGATAAGAGTGCAAGAAAGAAATAAAAAGAGTAAGGGTG